>CM073768.1:77967169-78074210 GCA_037158775.1 Hetaerina titia
AGTTAAAATTTAAAATCTTCTCCATAGACTGTTATTTTAGAAGTGTATTAGAGGGAAAATATAATTGGTTTAATAATGAGTAAGAAGTCCGTATTGTCCATAAATTCTGCCAGTGGTGGAGAAAAATATCCTCCTTAGTTCCTCGCTACACTTGGCCGTAGCTCTCTCTTTCCATCTATCTTTCCTTTTCCTCCACTTACCCTACCTCTTTCCGCAGTTGGACTTTCCCGATGACGTCCGTGCGTAGAATGAATCCGAGAATAGCTTACGAGATGAGGAAGGGCGAAAAACACGAGAGATGGGTGATGTGCTAGGGAGAAACCGAGGGAAGAGAGGAGAAGGGGCAGAGAGGCGCAGACAACACAAACCCGAGACGGAGGATGCCGATTGGGTACCGCTACTGTTTCTCTTCCAGACGCTCTCCCTCTCCACTCTTGGCTCCTTGCGCCGGCAAAAAAATTAGTAAAAACGTTTTAAAAGTCTCAAATATGTGGGCGGGTGGGTTATGAAAGAGTTTTGAACTGGCGGGGAGATTTCGAGGCGAGGAAAAAAGAGGAGGTAGTCAAGTTTTGTCAGACGTAAGAAATCCGGTCACCCTCGCAACCGGTGAGGTCTTCCCTGTCTTAACGTTTTCCCCAACTGCTTCACCGAAAGTTAGCTCACCGTTTAGGGTGGACAACATCGTCGATGGGTGTGTTATGAAGCATAGAATAAAAAGGGTTTCACAGTTTGGATCTACAGGAGAACGGTTGCGAAGAGTTAGGATGTAAACATGTCTCAACCATTTCAAGAGCGAGCCGTTCGTAATCCCCCAACCCATTTTTATCTCCTCCACACACGCTAAGAAAAATAAGCCGAAAAGAGAAACGAGATTATTTGGACAAGTGCATTCGTATGTGCGAGCCCGTTTGCTTCCATGTGCTTTGCGATGGACATAAAATTAGATAGCCGTGTTGCAGACGATTCGGTTTCGTCATGGCTAGGGAAATCCCATCCAGGAAAAAGCTCAGTTTCTTATTTTTTTCTATTCCGTGTTTCATGGGATAGTATTTTGGGACCAAGTCGTCTGAAGGGCGCGGGTGTCAAGGGGATTGGGGGAGGAAGAGAGCTTGGCAGGCAGCGGTAGAGATTGCGGCGGAGAGAGGCAGTGGGGAAGGGTAAGAGGAGGTGGTCGACATATAACGTGCACCACCGTTGCTGCTGCAGAGACGGGTAATACCACGGGCTTGTTATGTGGGAGTGGAGTGGAGGAGAAGGGATTAGGAGTGTGGATAGGAAGAGCAAAAAGGAAGGCAGCCAATTGGGAGGAAGAAATGGAGGATATCGTAAGAGATGTTTCGGGAGGCTATGAGAGGGACCTCTATTTGGGGAAGTGATGTTCATGAAAAAAACCACGCGCATTATTTCGCCCGCCATTTTTTTGCATTAGGCTCACAACTCCCCACACTCTGGGTATTGCTACAGTCCCACCTGGTGTATCCGAAGCGCCGGACTAAAGGGGAACTGTATATCTTTTATTATTTTTTCGTTTTATTTGTACGCAATACGCCAGCGATGAGAGTGAGTGCATGCAGAAATCACGTATTGTGAAAGATACGTCTGTGTGTGTGGCTCTCTCGTGTCCGTGTGCTTCCTCCCAAACCCCTTCCCCCCGAATCCGTCGCTCCTCTTTTCTCTGTCTACATTCCCCGCGCAATGTGAGTGCACAGTAGTCAGCGGCGATAGTCGCATTCTCCCCGTGCAGAAAGCCTTGTGCCGCCACGCTCACTCCGTATCCCTCCCTCCCAGTTTTTTACCCAGAGGCGGGAGAGCTTTCTATCTTCATCTTCTATCCTCTACTTGGTGTTGCCCCACCCCCCCTCAGTGTTCCTCAACTTTTTCGTCGATGAGGGTGGTCGGAGGGTGGAGGAGACGGCGTGTGGCTCGGGAGAGTTCTGTCGTCCCTACCCGCAGCATCTCCGTCGCCATCCGACATTTTCCCCACCACATCATCTCTTCCCTAGATAGGTACCCATTGCACCTCCTTTGTTCAGCGCCATCATTTCGATGACCGACTTCCGCACCCTAACCCCACCGGCCGTCCGTCCACCCATCCAGTCACCTGGACTTCTCCCTTGAATTCTCTCTGTCGTTCGCCGCCTCTCTTTTCTCTCTCCATTTCTATTTTTGCTACTACATTTTCTTTATCGTCCTCCCTCTCTCTCTATCTCTGTTACCCTTTCCCGGTTTCCCCTCTCTGTTGTTAATGAAGCGGTCGCTGGACCCAATTCCATGGTTTGTAGAATGACGACCGAACAGATTGTTTCGTGTTGGATGACGTGAGCGGTCTGTGAGGGGGGAAGAGTGGAACTGGGAAGCCACGGTTAGGATTTTTGGAGCGGGGGAGAGCTCAAGGCAGGATTTAACGGATCGAAAAGGAAGAGAGAGTTCGGAAGGTGGAGAGGGTATTAGGTGGGGAGGGTATTAGGTGGGGAGGGAACACAGAAAAAAATAATATGTTCCTATGGGTTTTGGTGGGCATACGATAAGCTCCAAATAAAATCAAAATCGTTCTTGCTTTCGATGTGTGTGCGTGTGTTGCGTGGATTTCATAATTTCAGTTCGACGGAAATGTTCCCCACCCCTCCCCGGATTGGATTAAAAGCTTTCGGGACGAATCGTCATCGCATCAATCAAAGGCTTTTTATCTTTTTTTATCTTTTTCTCGAAACGGTCCAGCTGAAATGGGATCGAAGTGGACTTCTATAGGTAGTGGTTATTTAATCACGTTTATTAGTCGGAAAGTTGAATGGAGTAGTAGTATCCCGAAAAGTAGACCCTATTGGTTGATATTCTTTCGGTTATGAAAATGCTTTTGAATTTATTGCCTTCACAGGATTTCATCGTTTGTGATTGTTTAATGCTAATTTAGCTGAGAGATCTGATAGATTTCATTCGTAAAAATGAAATGCATTAGGATGGTTCGTAATTGTTTTGATTCCGTTTGTTATTTCTTCTTCCCTGACACTTGTTATAAAATAGTGTCCTATTATGAATAAACCTACTCACTTTATCTTCAAATTTGAGTGTTTTTTTTTTAAAATCTTAACGTACTTTTCATCCTTAAATTCAAAATCGATTATATGCCGCAAAAACTTTTCGAGAGTGTTTAAGGTAACTGTTCATTTCATTCCGCATCCGTTTTGGGATGGTAAATTACGGATCATTTGCCCCAGGTTGCACTCAGTGTTATGGTTTTAATGCTTCACGGACATAAAATGGTGTGTTTGGGCACGGAAAGAAAACACGGTGGTTATGGTGAGTGAGAAACAAGTGTTTACAGCGGTCGAGGTTCCAGTCTCGGTCTTACGTTGAGGTGGTCTTAGAACACGTCAATGGGATGGATGGGAGCACACGGGGGCAGTGAGTGGGAGAGGAGAAATTTCCCTGACTTCTCTCCAGAGGGGTAAATTGCACACATCCGCTCTCTGGTTGTTGTATTTCCATTTTTAAACTCGTGGCAACCGTTCCTTTTTCCCTTCCCAGGTTGTTTATTGCGGCTCTACCTTCACTCCTATATTGCTCATTAATTATGAGTATGTACTCAAAACTAGTGAGCAATAATTGTGCTGATAATACATGACAAATTAAGAAATCATAGAAAAGTTTTGAATATAATTGAATACGTAATTTCAAAGAAAAAAATAGGATTAATTCGGGTTCTGGTTGGCAGTTTTGTGGCAAATATCTAAATGCATGTAATGCACTCGGGATAAATAATAATCATTGGAAAATGACCCGGTTTTCAAAGGGAATTACAATGGAATGCCTGAGCGCTGTTGTACGTCCCCCTTAAAAAATGAAAAAAATATTAATCAAAGTCAAGAAAATAAATTTATTTCATGAGCATGGTAACTCTCTGATTATATCATTAAAAAACAAATATTAGGTGTCAATGAAGAGTGCTGTTTATTAAGTATTTAATGAATAAATGAAAAAAGATAAAATGGAAAAATCTTCAAGTTAAATGCATTAAATTTTGAGTATTGGAGACAGCACGATGTGGCATTACATAAGTGAATTTGGCAGCAAACTTGTAGAGCGTGTTCGTCCGAGTCGAGGATAATTTTTTTTATTATTTGATATTTAGGAGTTTTGGATATAAAATGGACTTTATGAAATATATTCTATGCGCCTATTCTCTGAACTTTGATTTCTCTGCTCTTGAGTCTCAAACCTCGTGTGTGAAGCCATTGCCAGGAATTGGGGAATATTGTCGAATAACCGTGGTGATCGCAGGATCCTAGAATTCGTGCTGAGCGCTTATATTTGTTTCCGTTGTTATTATTTCATTTTTCCATGCAGTAGGAAGCCAAGTTAAAAATGGAAACCTATGATCGTTATTTTGCACACCCCGGTACAGCCGCCACTCATTAGCGAAGCCATAGGGCGAACTGTTTTCACATAAAGAACCTACCCTTTGTCATCGCCTCTTCCTCACGCATCGTGGGAGAGCGTGTACGTGTTTTCCGCGCGGATTAATCGACGACTCCCGCTTGTTTGTTCCTAGGTACAAGTAATTTCGAGCAACGCTGAAAGAACACGGCGGCGGCAACTCAGTACCGCGGGAGAGATTGAGAGATAGCAGTGGGGAGAAGGGAGTGTAAAGATGCTCTTTATGTCGGAAGAATAATGTCTGCATTGGAGTGGTCTACCCCCTGCCCACTCCCCACCCCGCCCACTTCCCTCCCTCTCCGATTCTCCCTACCGGCTTCCCCCAGCTTCCTTCCCCGCCTCTCTTTTTGCACGTGAAGGGTTGAAACGAGAGCGGGTAGGTTGGGATGGCTAATGAGGCCAGCCCCTGCCCCCGTCTCTCGTTTATCTAACTGGTAGATTTCTCTCTGCTTGTATCCCCGCTGCTCCCTCCGCATCCCCCTCCTTGCTCCCGTCACCTTTAATTTGATGATCAACCCCCACCTACACCCCCCCATCCCTTTTAACCTTTGGGGCCTCTCACCTTGTTCCCCCTTTAGCGTGCCCACTCGCGCCCCAACTCCCTCTCGGCCCCTTCGAAATGTATTGCACACTTCCTCTTCGCTTTTCTCTCTTTAGGCGGTCGGCTCCCGTTTTCGACGGGCAAAGGATGGTGAGGGACTTTTCGTGGGGTTTGGTGCCAATTCGTGACTCAGAATTAGCGAACGGATCTCTCTTTCCGTTGCTTGGGTTCTTACAACCTTGGCGAGGAGCCTCGTCTGAGTACATGAATGGAACAGATTGGTTTTGAGTGGTGCATGTGGAGGTGGTTGGATTTATTTTAGAGCGCGACGGGTGGTAGTTTCGCGTGAGGAGGTGGGGAGTCTGGAGGTGGAGTGCCTCCGCCTCCGATGAAAGGGGTGGAGTGAGGAAGTATGAAGGGGGAATTTAATAGAGGGTAATGCTTATTGAGAGTGAGTAATACAAGTATGTTAGATGGGGGAGGGGCAGAGACGCTCTCTATTCCTTTATGTGTGTCGCTCCCCTCCATCTCCCTCCCTAGGGTAGTCTGATGGCTCTCAATGATCCCCGGTATAAACCTTCTGCTTGGACGGTCAATTTGTCCTCACAAGGACACTTCAGAACATGCAGCAAATCTCTCCCCACCCTCCTATACTCGCTCCATCTCTGCCACTCTCTCTCGCTAGAGCGTTTCCTTAGACTTCCTGATGATGTTCATTTTTCCCCCTCCGCTCATTACATTTGTTTTGGCAGTGTATTTGGTCCCGTTTGAGTGTTTGAGCTAAAGTCATTCAGAGTGGACTTGGTGGTGTAGAACTTTCTGGAGGATTTAAAATAGAAAATCGTAAGCTGTGTATATAATTAAAAGCTTGCACATGATGTAATTATTTCAAATGAGGCGGCTCATATGTAGAGGTGAATAGATATACATGGACTGGAAAAGCGAAGTCTTAGTTGGAGGTCAGAAAAGCGAGCGAAGAGGGACTAGGCCGATTTGATTTTTATTTGCCTAGAGATGTGAAGTCTTATGGGTATATTCCCAAAAGACAGATATTCATGATGCACTCTAGTGTGTATAAGTACTATTCAACGAGAGCGTAATTTTAAATATGATATCCTCCGAAATATTAATGTGTAGTTGGCATTTTTAACAGTTTTGACAATTTTTCTCACAATCATACCTTCAAATAATGATTCGAGCATGAAAAAAAATATATTTTTCAGTTTTTGCTTTGAGTAAAATTATAATGGAACAGCTAGAAAGGTCAGGCATGAGGGTATACAGGAAATGGTAAAATACCCATAATGATGGTCGATTTCTTGATTGCTTGTTAAGAATTGTGTGTCCAGATTAATTTAGTTTTTTATGGAAAACAAACAGCATAGGTATGTATTATTGGGAATTCGAAATATAGAAGTTTTATTTAGTAATCCTCCAAGCATTATAAATTATAACTAATGTCGGCGTCTTTTTTTTTGGTAAAATTATTGCTTTGAACATGTAAAATTGGAGGATAGTGATGGCGTGGCAGTGATATACTGAATTCCCACTCCGAAGGTTCAGGTCCGTATCCCGGAGATAGCAAAAGTTTTCAGTGGCATCCGGATGCCTACTAAGGATGCTATACGGAGAGCACTTTAAGTAGAATACCTCGTCTGATGACCAGACGGGTTCTCTCACCCTTCCTCTATTCCCTGAATATCCTACCCCTGTCGAGTTACCCACCTATCTCTAGTGGTGCAAATGATCTCAGCTGTCGGTAGTTATCCCCTTATAACTATTACTACACGTAAAATTGGCAGTTTACTTTAAAATATAAATGATTTGACACTATCATTAAGGCGTTTATGAATATCAGCTACTACGTGTAACATGAGAAACTGCCGTGAAATAATTGAACTTTCTCAAGACTCATTAGTGGAGCCTGATCTCTTTGGGGAATAGATACGAGTATCTACAGGTATCGGGTATCATTGATGCAGTAAAATCACCATTAGTCGGGATGAAAATTTGTATAAATCCTAATCACTATTCTATGCATAAAAATTGAAGATATTACTTAAACTCATCTATACACATGTATATTTCTGTATAACAAAATTATTCATTTTGAGATTTTTTTAGCAATTTCCCGTTTGTGGGAGTTTTTATGGTTATTCTCTCCTAATTCCGCTGGAATATATTACTGTACCGTTAGAAAATCATTCATGCTGCTCGAGCTTTCGGGAACACATATTCGACCTCATTTCTGTACCTTTGGCACGAAAAAGATTAAATTTCATCCATGACGGCTACAACTTTCCAGTAAGCGAAATATAGCTTCTTATGTTCACGTTGGAATGTAAACGTCAGTTTCTTTGCTTGCTAATTTTCTCCCCCTACTTAATTCGAACAACTTCGTGGTCATTGACCTTATGCTCTTTAATGTCATCTCCTTATTTTTTAAGGAGAGAAATTAAGTTAGTGACGACGATGGAAAAAAGGTGTCGATAAAGGCAGGTATATTGCCTCAAAGGGAAAACAACGACCCTTTTGCCTCACAGGGTAGAATATTTCGGAAGGCTTTTCATTTCCATCGATCTTCCTTTAAGGCTTCCCACTTTTCTTTTGCACCGCACGATGAATGCAAACGACCGCTTCTTCCGCTCCTCACAACCATCTCTTCCTTCCTTCTTCACTTAACTGTGATTCCGCTGCGATTCCTCTTCGTATCCCTTGTTTTGGAACATGGCAACGTACGCCAATGATATAATTTTGCTTCATTCGTCTCATCGGAAAGATTCTCCAGCCTTCCCTGAGGTCTGAGATTTGGAATGAAAGTAAGGTATACATAGATCGATGGGATCAAAGAGTGAGTCTAAAAGATAGCCGAAATTTTCTCGAATGATATTCCTTATTTTATCTTTTTTATTCTCGACTTCATAGGGGCGAATGAGAGAAAGGGAGGAGTGGAGAATGTGAACGGGGAAGGGGTATGGAATAGTGCGAAAGTGAGACAAAGGACTCTCTTCCATATCCAAACCGCCCACACTCCCCCCACTCGTCCCTTCCACGTCGTCACAATTTACGCAATAAGGCCGACTGTAATTGAGACACACGACCCACCAGGTGTCCTTTTCTCTCTGTTTTCGACCTCCACCCCTTTCATACCTTCTTCCTGCTCCTTACTCCTCCCACAATCCCATTCCTCTTCTAACGTTTCGAGCTCTAACTTCTCTCTCTCTTCCTTCCCTTCGCTTGGCCCTTGTTTTCATTCGTTTCGCTTTATCTTACGGCGAAACGCACTTTGCTAGGCGCCAGTGCTCTCGCTTCCCGTTTCTTTCCGCGTTCGACTCGATTGTCCGCCTTTTTCTCCCTGCGAACATTTTTTCCAGTCTCTTTGGAGACCATCGTCTACCTGTCCCCCTTTTCCTCTTAGCGAAACATTATGTTTTGTACGTTGGGCGTTATCGCCATTTTCCTTTGCTCCGTAACTCTTTCTCGGTGTACTTTTGCAATATTTTCCCATGATAATTTATCTTGGGCCCTACGAGCACACTGTGTGGTCAGCAAATAATGTCACGAGAATATTATCTGCTGACCACACGGGAGGCATCCCGGTGATATTCCATTTTCTCTATCTTAGTCTCGAATTAATTTTAGCGCTTATGTTACTCATAGTAATAACCGCGTAGGGTATATTTTAAAATCTCATTCGAATCACATTTTTTATGCTTCCATTTGATTTGCTTTAAATATTCCTTAATATTACCCGATTAAAAGCGGTCGATTAATCGAGTCATCCTGCTAATAGTTTTTTCATAATATAATTTCACTTACGTGAACCGGGCGATGATGAATATATGGAAAGAACATGGATGTAAAAAGATTGTCGGGAAACAAGTTATGATGGAGCGCTGCTACGAATCAATTCTCGGATTGATAACCGTTATGATGAACTTCAAATCTCGGTGGTGCTCGAAGGAATGAATTTTTTACATTCACTTTATTAAATTGTTCGTTAATATTTCAGCCCTTTCCTGTGAATTTTGTTTCACATTTGATGCAAATTTGTCTTAATATCAGTTTTACTATCATATTTATAAGCAGCTCCCCTCATTTTGTTACAGACGTACCTAAACAGTTCGTCGTTTGCTGCTTTTAATTTTTTAATGAACGGGTTCCATGGCCTCTCCTTAAACCTGCTTCATTTAGTGATAGTAAACAGGAAGGCTTTGGACCATGATTCTCTCAATTAATATTAGCGCGGTGGTGAAAAGAGGGTAACTGTATACTATATAGTAGTATCAAGCTCTCTGGTCAATTTCTGAAGGTTAATTCTTGCTATTTTATAACTCTTGAATTATGTTCCCCTTCAACCCTTCCAGTTAGTCCATACTTATTTCTGTGTTAATGGTTACCCTTTTTATTACATCATCCTTCCTCCTGTTATCGATCTGCTCATCTACCCATCAAGTCATTAACTCCATATTCTTGAATTCTCCTCATTCGCTTCTTCTCTCCTTGAGAGTAAGGGAACGAAATATAGAGAGGATTGGTCGGTTTGTTCCGGGATTTCTTTTCCCTTTCACTTTGTTCACTACTTTCTACTCTCTCTCTCTCTCTCTTTCTGCTCCTCTCCAACCCGCTAAGAAAACGTCGTCATCTCGTATGTGAAATATTGCTCCAAGTTTTTTCATGGAAAACTTCACTTGAGAATAAAGGGAGAGTGGAACGGTGGTGGTGGAAATCGGCGAGTGGGTGGGAATGTGGGATACGGGAGCACGATGGCGGCGGAATGTGGATGGCAGCGAGGGGAGCCTGGGAGAAGAGGGAAAGAAACAAGAAAGCGGGTGAGGTGTGTCCCAGTCGGCATGCCTAACCGAAACTTTCGTCGTCAAATTCACATTGTAGAATGCCTGCATATTGATCTGAAGCTTGAAATGATAGACAGGGGATCGGAAAATTTTTCCACAGAATAAGAGTGGTTACGTCGCTAAGGATGCCACTCTTTGACTCTGTTGCTAAGGAGTCCGGTACGCATCTGTGACTGTTTCGGCCAAGGATAATTGAAAAAAATTGCACACAGTCATTCGGATTTCGGTGGTATCAACATCGAGGTTAATGTGTTTAATCCTATATTAACTTGAACTTCTAATAAATAAATATCAAGTCAATCCAATTCTTGAAAATTTTTCAAGGAAATAAAATATTGATCCAAATGCTTGTCATTATAAAAAGTGAAATATTGCGTTAATGGTTATAAAATGGTGATCATAATGTTGATGTCAAATGATACCTTTATCGTTGCATCATCAAGTATTTACCTGAGAGCATTGACGTTAAAGCTTTTTTCACCATTAAAACAAAAAGGAATGCTTCCTTGACCTCGATAAGCAGAGCTAAAGGGCCTTTTGATTCGCATAAATAAATTTAAAGGTTATGGATATGATTTATTGTGCACATACTTTTTGTGGCAACCTTCGAAAAAGTCTCAACGTGTTTACGATTATAAACGACCTGATAAAATGCTTTTTTTGAATTTATGCTCCCGGGGAGGCAAGAAAGTTGGTGCGAGCTGATAACGCGAGGGTCATGCTTAGTGTGGCCCTAAGTGTTGAAAATACGAAAATGGTATTTCAGCTGACAACCGGGATATATGGAGAGGAGAACGATTCCGTGTATGCCTCCACCGACTCCCCGCACCTCCTCAACTCTCTTCCCTCACATTCCTGTGATTAGATTGTCGCGAGCTCTGATTCCGTGACCCTAATCTCTTCGTTTCCATGTAGCCTACAGCGAAATTCCTTTGGAGCATTCCGTCGTCTGAATTGTACAACCTTTTTCCTGACCAAGCTTGTAATCCCGCTTCGTGACTTGTATTAACACATATCAAAGGGTAATGACTTTTTATCTCTACTAGTAAATAATATTAAAGTTCTGGTTCACTGAGATTTCTCTTTCCGACGTTCATTATTTCATTCTGGAATAGATCATGAATCTTCCGATGCAATAAACGTTTATGTTTAGTCAGGTTATTCTCTAGGTAGAAAATTTTGTGAAATACGTATCACGGGACTGTTTCTTAGCAAAAATAATGCAATATAACCGAAGAAATTCACATAAGCTTTAATGACATGAAATCCTCTTTCGTTAATTGAAGGTCAACTCTTTATATTGGTGGGTACAGTACCTTGAGTATATTTTTAAAATAGAGTTCTCCCCCTTCATTAGAAAGGTGTATTTAACAACAAGATAATACTATTTTCTTAAAGCAAAACAAAAAAACAAAACACAGTACTCATCCCGAAGGTCGGTTTGGTAGGTGTCAGTAGAGTTTGCCCAGTACTAAGCTCAACGGCGTGGGAAATTCACACATAAGGGCAGAAGGACCAGATAATTTCCCTGTGCCAACTATGTTTTTTCCCAGGTAGTTCTGTTACCCGAAAAACCAAACAGCTCGGGTGAAGCTGAGAGTGTACAGAGGTGTCCCCGGAAATCGAACTCGGTCCCCCTCCCCGGTCAGTAGTCCAACGCTCTACCCATTGGAATACCTCGTCACCATTTTCTTAATATATCTTGCTAATTCCTTCAATTCCAATCAGTCAGTTGTTGTTCGTGATTAGATAGTTGTGATTAGTGGATTCTGAGACGTATTTTAATATTATTAACTGCGAGTTAAGTTTTAAGAGTATAGGTTATTCTTGAAGTACACACGTATCCAGATCAGCGTCTATTATAATGACCATTATACCCTAATCCCAGAAAACGACTGCGATTAGAGGGTTTTTCTTTCCTTAGATAGTCTGTGTTTATAGGAACTATGTAGTTGAAAATACTGGCATTTCATGTGTGTTGATTTTTTATATATCACTCTCTGAATGGATTAATTATTTAATAATATGTTGCAAAACAAATAGTCTATAAATGCTAATTTATAGTAAATACTTGGAAGGGAAATACCCAATCTATTCACAACCATCACCATCATCTTCCATGACCGGCGATACGTTCCTTTTTTCTATCTTTCAGCAAGAGTTTATTTTATTGACATTACTTCGATATAATTTTTATTTTTTACTGTCCTCTTTCCAAGATTGTCCTTTCTGATATTTTTCGCATCTTGTCACGTGGGCGGGCCTTGCAGCGATATCATCTTTTTAACGAAAGTAAGGCGTTTGCGTGTTTAGTAGTACATCTAGATAAAAATATTTGAGCTCAATTCATTTGGGTTTAATTTTTATTCCACGATGTTATCCGACCTCATTATTAATATTCCTGTCTGGCGTACGAAATTGATTTGCATTTTGAACTCCCTGTTTCCTTCCTTCTCTTTGTCAGGCTGGACGCATGCGACCTAATCTACTTAACGGTAACTACAAGGCAAATTCCTTGGAGTAGCAGGTATCATAAATAGCATTGCAGTAGCACTCTAGATCTCATAGGAAGCCGATAATGTATTTGAATAGAGTAGCATCGGAGGCCATTCAAAGTGCGTTGTCTATCTCTCTCTCGAGATCGAGGAACAGCTAAACTTCCAGGAACAAGTCTTGGCTACTGCATAAATACAGTTTCTCTCTACCATCTCCCCTCTCTCCTTGGTAGCCCCTTATTTTATCTCGACAACCCTCCCTAGTGCATTGCCCCAACTATCTGGATGAAGTTAACTTCAACCGTAAAAAACGAGTTGCTGAGAGCTGTGCTGACTGGCGGCACGTTTTCGTCTATGTCACCGCTGACAAAATAGGCACCTTTTCAACCTATTTTATGCAGTATACGAGTGGTGTGGTTATGGAAAGAAAACATTTTAAATATAAAAGGAAAGTGCGGGGAAGTAAGCGGACAATTGGCACGTGCTCCGTCCTGCTCTTTAGCATAATGCGAAGGCCAGTTCCTCTCCTTGGATTTCCTCGTTCCTAGTTCCTATGAAAAGTCGAGGCGTAGTTGGAATGAGTGTGGTTTGCATGATGAGGAATGCTCCTTCTCATTCCAGGCAGCCGCCAAGATTCTATGCAGCGAATTTGTGAAAGTGTTCCTTCTTGTAATGGCCTGCCGAATATATTAAAAGTTAAATGGCTGGAAAATTACAACAAATTTCCCTTTGTTATTAACCAGTCATAAAATACGATTGAGAATTATTGCTAAAGAATATCGTCAAGAACAGTTCGGTTGGATGGCAGTACTTCATTTAGGTTCACCTAATGTAGGAAATATCGATTCCAAAATTTACAGTATACCGGGTGCGTTCCGAAAGTATTGCAATTATTATTTTTTTAAAGTAATTTTTTGAACAGATTTGCACTTACACTTAAAATTCTTTGAAGTGCTGTCCTTGGGGCTCTACACATTTTTTCCAGCGACACTGCCATGACCGGTCAACAAAAGAAGTTGGTTGGGGCGACGTCAGGACTGACTATAGGGGGGCTGGGACGGCGTTGACACCTGGTGTTCGGTCAGGAACTCGCGGACTCGTTGCGCGTTGTGGCAAACACCTTAGACACGAGCTTGTCGCACACTTTCCTCATGGGTAAATCTTCAGTAACTTTGCACACAGTAGAACAAAACACAAGTAGTAACAAAACACAACAGTAGACGACAAGTTCAGTTCATCGGCAACCATCTTGATACTCAATCGACGGTTAGAGTCCAACAACTGTCGAACACGAGCCACATTGGTGTTCGTTTTGCTGGATGACGGCCGCCCAGCGTGTTGTTCGTCGTGAAAATTTTCTTGGCCCTCCTTAAAGGCCTTTAACAACCTCGAAACTTGTCAGTAGGACAGAACAGAGTCCCCGAAAGCCTCAAGAATCATTTTCTTAGTCTCCTCAAGAGATTTTTTCAGTTTAGCACAAAACTTAGTAATCACGTAGCGTTGCTCGATCGTCAATTCCATTATTTTCGTGATGCGGCCGGCACGCTGAGGTTTCCAATAACTGACGTCCTGCCGCTTTCACAGCTTGGAGAGCACTGAGACCGGTTTCGCGGCAAAGCTTATCGTCCTCCCCATCTACTCCAAGTTCGATCGCACTCCGACCAACAGGAGCGGTTCGGGAAATTCAATTACATAACTTTTGCAACGCACCCTGTATGCATTTTATCGCTCATATGAGGGAGATACATGTATATGCACATCATAATAACATTGCTGCGCATATAGCAAATATATCTGAATATAAATTGTTCAGCCTTATTGCCAAATCTATTTGCGGTTCTACAACAGTATATGTTTCAATTACTTCTTTGCATATTTTTATATTTATTTTTTCAAGAATGAACTAACTGGCTGAATAAAATGTCATTTTGAAATATCTAAATGTTTGATTACATTTAAGTTAATCCATAACAGAAGTGTGTAGGGAGTGTTAATGAAAATTACTCAGTGTACGGCGCACAGAAGCTATGTAACTTCTCTTTTTATTTTGGCACTTGAAGTAGCCGTGGCCTTGTAAGACTACGGTGGAAGAAACAAAGAGCTTTGCATCTAAAGTTTTCAGATTCCTGCATCATATTTCTGGACCATCCGCTCCGAGAGTACCTTTGCTTAAGTCGCTTTGTAATGCTTACAAGACCACTGCGCGACGGCTAATTTTTTTCCAATCTGTCGTGCCAGCGGTCATACCCTTTGGTGTGATTGCGAGATGCATTTTATATTTTCCTTGCGTTTCCGGATAGCGTCACAGGTGTTGACCGTGGAGTATCGTTGCGAAATTCATTCCTTATAGTGATGTGATGCTGCAGAGCCAATTTTATTCCTTTAAAAGCTAGAGAGAAAAGATAGCACGGGAGACATAAAAGGAAGTCTTTTTAAGCCGCCTTTGGATGTAAATCAGCCGATAGGTGGTGTTGGTACCGACCATGCTCGTAAATTAGAACACCGCGCTATAATGTTGGTTTAGCACAATTACTTAAACAGGTTTAACTAGTAAAATCCTTTACTGGTTGATTAAAAATCATTCAGTTGTCTTAAAGATTACTTATCTGGATAGATGTATGGTAGTTAAGCGTAACGGTTTTCACTGGTTCAAATTAATACCTAACCATAATAATTCCATTTATTTGAATAAAATATATTTAAATAAATGTAAAAATATTTGATTCCGCAAGGGTACTTATATCTACGACCGATAGATCATCTGTATCACCATTCTTGGTGACCTTCTATCGCTAAGAGACGACATAAATTTGGTACATTATTTTACATATGCGATACATTTTTCTAATTACATGGTACTCACCGATTTTAGGGAATTCTTTTAATTCCGTGTAATATATTTTTATTTTCTTAAATCTTCTCTCGGAAAAAACTTCCGACGCAAATATTCATCCCGATGCATCATTTGATCGAAGTAAACGGGGGCCCTCATGTGGGAATTGGCAGCAATCTGAATGTTTGTCTCTTTGGGGGGTGGGGGGAGGGAGAATAACCGCAACACACTTCATGGGGGGGGGGGTGATCTCACAAGAAAAAGGAAATCGCGTGAATGGATTCCTCGCGAGCATTGTGACCTCGGATTAGAAAGCCTTTCTTCCTAAAATACTCTAAAGAGTCAAGGTTTTTCACGCCTCCGAAGAGTGATGAGGTAGATAGTTGAAATGTTTATTTATTTATTTTTTTGGAGAAAAACTTAAATCACCAACACTCATCTGGCGTATTCTTCGTTCCCCTTCCCACTTTGAAAGCAATATCCTCCTAGCCCAATCCCCTCCGTTTTCTCACACTACTGCACTCGCGTTTTAGCTCTCTCACCTCCCAACCGATTTTTCCGCTTTTAATCCTCTCCAGCCAACTTCCCTCTCCCGCACGCACTCCCCACCATCCATTTCCCCTCTCCCGCCTCCTCTCACCTCCAACACCCTTGAATCCTCCCCACAACCTCCTCCTTTATTTTCACATCGAGTCTCCCCCCTCCCCCTCCCGAACACGACCATACACTCTCCCACTTTCCGGCTTCACCTTCCATTAAGACCGGCCCCGCTTCCCTTCCTTAACACACTCCGCGTTTCCCTTCCCCCTTTGGAGGATACGCGGAGGACCTCCCCTAATCACCAAATGGATTTTCCTCGTACTTCTTCTCCGAATCTATCCTCCCGATCACTCTCCAAACGCCTCCTCCCCGCCCCCTCCCTCCTCTATCGCCTCCAGACATCCCCCGCTCAAATGTCGCTCGTGATTTGCACGCGTTTTATGCAACTCCTTCCTTCAGGACGACCTCCTCCTCTTTCCCCTCTACCCCCACTTTCTCCACTCCTTGAGGATGAGGGGGCTGGCTGAGCCGCTGTGTGACAGGGAGCCAACCATGTGTACCCCTTGCGTGTGAGAGACGACCCACGCTTCTATAATAGACGATTCGACCTTCTTGGAATTCAGTTCTCTCGATATGGTTTACACGTAGAATTCATTGTATTTCGTTAGGGGCCAGGGAGATTGGTTGAAATCTGTTTCCAGTCAAGCGAGTTTGAATATTAAAAGCTGTGTGAATCAGTGGGGCTGTTTACCTATGTTGGGCGGGGCTAAGATTTTTTCAGTTCAACAAATGTTGGTTTTACGGGTCTCTTTATTTAAAAGTTTATGCAATCACAAAACCTCGTCCAAAGTAGATCAAAATTCCCCTTACACAAACACTTCACAGAAAACAACCTAAAGTTCGCTTAAGTAGGTGAAAGAGGAGTACCGTAGTAGAATCTGTGTGAAATTCACGTATCAACGGATGGGTGTTACTTCTTTTTCCCATGACACTTAGTTTCCCAGGAATATCTTGTAACCGAAAAAATGACACAAGCTGAGGGTGTCCAAATTCACAAACTCGGCCCCTTCGATTAATAGTCTAAAGGTTGAACTCAGTGGACAACGTTACTCTCGTGAAGATATTTATGTGTCACTACGCATGCATTAATTCGGAAAATAAATTATTCCTAAAGGAAATCATCGCGTTTTCATTTTGTGCCGCTAGGTAATATTTAATTTTTTATGAAAATAAGATAGCTTACTTGGAATCTTCTTAGTGAATGCCGAACACAGGTGGATTTCAGTCTTACGAAACGGTTCTTCTTAATATCTTTTAAAGCTAATATTCTTAATTTGTTTTTTCTAGTGAAAGCAAAATACAGGATTAACGAAGTAAAAGTCCATGTATTAACATTTGTATGTCAGTCGTATGAAAATTGTATGACATTATTAAGAAAATATTCTGAAATTTTCAAAGGACTTATCAAACTTTGTGATGTGGGGCCAGCAATTTTCACAACACTAAAATTTTTTGAATGATAAAGATGTTTTTGATAAATTTTAGTGTCATATGTAAAGCAAGATATTTCCAGTTATGAAAAAAAATACAAAAACTTGAAGTTTTTAGAGCATGAGCAAGCTATCTGAAAGAAAAGGAAGGAAGAAAATATCTCATAAATATTTACATAAATTCGTAAACGGGGAGAGAGATAAAACGTGGGGTGAATTGTCTTTGACATGTATCAAGGGAAACATTCTTTCTCACTGCGATACATTGAGAGGGCTTTAGAGTTATACGAAATTCTTTGGAATAACGCCTCAGGGAGGGGAGCAGTCAGTGTCGCGTTCATCGTCAGATTGTTTTTTTTTCAGTATCACATTAAAGCGAGAGGAAACTGCAAGAAAATGTGTCATGAAACTTTCATAACATGCTGCAGAAAAGATATTCATATGCCATTGAATTCGGTAGGATCTGAAAGCACATGATTTTAATGATTTGTCGTGCATTTACAAAATGACATAAATTTCGTAGTATGCTGGGCATTCTTCTTTCTCAATCCAAATTTCTGATCGACCTATGGCACTCGGAGGTCAATTTATATTTCACTTTTCTATTTTAATCAAACCGTGACTCTGTGCTTATCAATCTACTGTTACTGATCTGCCAATGGAATACATTGTAAGATTGCAAAATATGCTATATTTTATGTAAATAATCCACTGATTAATGACGATAATGCTTAAGATTGATGAAGGGTTTAAGTCAGGATACCGACGCAAACAGAGGAGAAGAATTAGCATCTTGGATGGAGGCGGAAAGTATCTGGAATTAAATACGGGTAATTTCTTTGAACGTATGTATTGTTATTTGCATTATTGTGGTTAGGAATACCTGTAGTTTAGTGGAATGTAGGTTTAGGGTACTATTGCATGATGTATTGATGCGTAGGTTACGCTTTGTGATGCGAGGCTTAAAAATGCAGCGGTGAGTATGCCAATGTAAAACTTACCTTAAACGGTAGACAAGGTAATGCTTTTTATTAATAATCTTCGGTGTGCATTTTTAATACACGAGGGCCTTAAGGAACTGTAGATGTAAAGAATTATTTTCTCAGAAACGCTTGAAGAATTAGATTTCCCTTATTATTATTGTACTTAGAACTGAAATTATTGAAACAGCAATTGTTCAAATATTCACATGCAGTTGGCATCAGCAGAGGCTGGTTTCCTATGCATGTAAGTTTTGTTGAAGGTAATGGAAGAAAATGCGTAATAATTTTAAGTTCCCTTTTAATGTACGCAATCAGAGACCCTTTCGTTTCGCAGTTTGCGGCTTCATGAGACGGAGTGGTGGATCCATGGGTCCCATTGATCGTCAGGAGCGATCAGTCGTAGCATTATAGATTTTCAAGTCCCCTCACACCCTCTCTCCGAGCGGCGAAACCACGGGCGGGTGGCAGGGCGAAAGGTCGAGAGAGAAAGAAGAGACGAGATGCTCTACACGAACGGCGCGGGCATCAGCTTCGATCTGTTTAAAGATAAAAGACAGCATGTTTACGGATTTCAGTCTCCTCTGGACCGAATATTTCATGGCCTTGTTTACTTCTCCTCTTAACTGGGGCGGAGAGATTTTTTACCCTCCCTTCCGTTTTTTATTCGCTCCATCGTCTCCCTCTTCCGATATCGTTTTTCAGAGAGACAGGATTCGGAAGAGAAATGGAGAGGACGAGAAAGAAGAAGAAGAATAAGGGGAACCTTTGAAAACCGCGGCCGTTAAGAGGCAGGCATTATTTAGCTGGCATTTTGCCTCGCGCCGAGTTTCGTTATCCCAGCAATCCACGTCAATCACAGCAATTGAACTCAAGGGCGCTTGCTTAAAAGAGGGAAGGAAAAGTACTTTCGTACGTGCGGGTAGGTACGGAACGCCTTTCGCGCGCCGTTTTCTTCCTTGGCAACGACGCATTCTAGCGTTAGAGGCTGAGCGGAGCAAGTAGAGATTATGGGAAGAGCCCCTAGGAGTATCCATAAGTACCTCTACGTATAATACACACTTCACGCTGCACCGCCAGATTTAAGTAATATTGCTCGTCAACGAGGATTTCATCCTATAGTCTAGTTTTATTCCAAAGCTTTATATTCTTTGACCTATGTTCTAATCAAGGGTCGGCATTTCGATTGATCGCTGAACACTTTTAGTAGAATAATATGTGAATCCGTGCATCCTAATTTGTTAAGGCCTGGCCATCATTTTCTCTTTAAGATTTTACTATTTTTCGACCGAAGATAAAGACAGCATTAATAATTGGCGCTAGTTTATTGCATACCCAGGTCTATTTGACTGTTTATTAGTGCTTCTGTTAGTAAAAATGAAGGAATTATTGTGAAATGATCTCCTTTTACGGTTTTTCTTGAATACGGAGTTTCTAGAAAACTCTTTTCTTGTAGTGTGCAGTGGATTTTGGATTCTCCATATTGAGGAGAATGATCCGGGTGGTCAATGGGGTTTCCCTGTGTAAAAAACTGAAAAAATATTGAAAAAGTTGATAAAAAATTACGTTTTTATAAATTTTTCCTATACGATGGGATAAATTGTCAGCAGATTAATAAAATTTGATCCTGTATCCGGATAATGGTTAAAGTCCCAAACTAATAACGGAGTTCTTCCATATTTCAATGGTGAAATTAAGGTGGTGCTTCTCGGACATTCTTATTAGGTTTAATGAAAACAGTTCTCAGATCTCCCGCCCGTATAAAATGTTTTTGTAGCAGAGCCACTTAAACGTTGGAAAAATACCCGAAATGGTCACCTCTTGTGGGTGCCTTTTGGCTTTAATGTAATCAGTTCATCAACCCTTAACATTGATGTTGAATACAATATCTCATGCTGCCCAGTTTAACAGTTTTTGAGTTATCTTCCACACGAAAACCTTTCACATACACAAATGCAAAGATCTTTCGAAAAAATGGTCAACAGTGTGTACGGCTGAACTCAAATGTGTCTTTCCGTCGAAATCCTAATCATATTTTTTTATGGAAACAATACTTCTTCTTAGAAGAATAAAAAATTAAAAACATGCTAACGGATACTCCTTTTTAGGACGCTTTTTGCACCATTTGGTTGTCATTAGTCATTTGTTTAAAGACGGTTTTCCTTTTCGAAAGATAGAAGATCTATGGTCAGAGATGGCTAATTAAGTGGTTTAATAAAGTTTTTAGGCATGAAATGGAACTGCAGTCAGAGTTTGAAAAAAGTTTAAGGCGTAGTTAGAAATTTATTCGTTTACGAATAAATGTTTAAATCATACGTCTTCACCACGACCTTATCGTAATTTGCCTTGTTGCGAGCGTAGAATAGCAAATTCTTTCCTATGAGCACGTGTGATGTGCAATTACGTATCACATTTTAAGTTGATTTCCGCTTCGCCGACAAACGTCGGAATGTTCGCAGCGATTAATCGTCGAAGCGTTTGTCGTTCTAGGCATTGATGTTATAGGTTTGTTATGCCAAGGTCACATAACGTAGCTCGGACTAATGCGCTCATTTATATTTCTGTTATTTGCCAGCTGCAGCCTTTTGCGGTGTTCCAGAAGTGTGCTGTCGTTTGATTTTCCTCCATTTGTCTCATAAGTATGATTGACTTCAATTTTAGTATATTTTTTTCCAGGTAAGTACCAGAAGGTAGTCTGCTGATGACTCTGCGTAGACTGCTTATGCGGTGTCCTGTCACTAAATGAATTTCTATTGTGTGTTTCTGGAGGCACCGATAAGGTATCAGTATTAAAAAAAACATGATGTGCGGTTAGATAGGAAAATGTGATAATAATCAGGGACTTTAACCAAGACTCGCAACACGAATGATCACTTACACAAGGAGATGAGGAACCGGTTCCATCTGAATACATTTCAGATGATAAAAATCTTAGATGTGTTCCGTTCACTTCCTATGTTTAAGCCAATCGAACGGAGGCCCCACTCACTACTCGCCATATTGGGCGGTGATCTTTTTCTTGAATGAAATCCGAATGGACCTCCTCCTCGTTTTCCCTTCCCCTGGGCCCTCCTCCTCTTCTCAATGGCTCAGTCCTTTCAGATTCGAAGGAAAGGAAAGACGGTTCCTTCATTAATACGGGAGAAAGAGGGCGAGAGACCTGAGAGAGTCTGTGGACCTTGTCACCTTGACTATGGGGTAAGATGGTGGGTGGGAAGGGTAGGAATCTTTCTCGACGTTGCCTCCGAATCGCCTGGGAGTGGCCACCTTGGTTTAGCTTAGCAGGTGCTCACTTCTTTGTCTCGCTCTTTCTCTCCCTATCCCTCCTCCTCTCTGCCCCGCCCTACTCTTTCTCTGGGTCTGCCGTGCAGCCCCGTGGGACGGCCGTTGATCGCCCGGAGTGGGAGGGAAAGCAAGGGGAAGGGAGACGGAGGGGGAGGAGGAGAAAATATCGGCGGCGTGGATTCTCAACCCTTTCCAACGCGGCCTACCACACACACCCCCCCCTTCTTCCTGTCCCGCTCAGAGCCTCCCATTCTCATCCCTCTTAGCCTCACCTCCCTCCTGCACCAATGCCAGCATTACGCAACTTGCGACAGCCCATCGCCAGACAAGATGTCGCCCTACCCACAGAATTTCTCCCCGTCATCTCCAGCTGCGCATCTACCGATTCACTCGCTCATTCCTCTTATTTTTCCTCCCTCCCCCCCTCTCTCGGTCGTATTCCTCCCCCCTACACCAACCCATGAAGCCGCTCCATTTCCTCCTTCCCCCCCGTCGCCTTTTTTTCTTCCCCTCTCTCATATTCCTTATTTGTTTACTTTAATTCCAGGCGCGCCGTTGAGTTGGCCTTCGTCCGTTGTTTTTCTCTCATTTGCCTTCGAAATCTTGTAGAATTGCCTTTACAAACTAATGAGCGTGGGAGAACAGCAGCATTTGGAATATTTTGGAAATAAATTATTCGTTTTATCCGCTTGTGGTTCTTGATATTCAATGGTGCTCAATAAAACGAATCTGTAATTTCTCTAGGTTTTTGGATGGTGTATGGAAATAAATAAAATTAATCGAATTTAATAACAAGAAATTGGTAGGTTTATTAGAATAGTTTTATTAATGTTGCTCAATCGGCTACAATGTATGTTTACCATTATTTCCCTTGGGAGATTTAGGAGGTACGTTCGTGCCAGTTTCTCTAGGCATGTATGAAGTAGCTGGTATAATATTCGACTGTTTGGTGAGAAACTTGAAAAATAAATGAGACCGGAGAAAATGCTGGATGATTTCATACACTAATGATCTCTATAGAGTAGTTATTTAATTGTCACATGGAGAGCATAATTAACGAGACAAGAAAGTTTCAGGTGATTGTACGTTACGATTGCAGGATCGATAGGATCAAAATGATTATTTCAATGCGGTCATTTTAGTCATTAAATTCAAACGCAAATCAAATTAAATTGAAACGATTAGGGAAAGAAAAAAATGCGCGTTGAGTTATGAATTAATTTTCTTTGTTTTTCAGTTGTTCCCTTCAAGGTCATTTGGTGTGCCACGCACGAATAATGCCCAAGTATTTTAATTAGGCTTACGAACGAATTCCTTTAAGTCACACAACTCTAAGACAATTCTCTTGCTATTAATCATTCTGGGTGGAACATTGAATATCACGCTGTTAATATTCATCCTGTTCACCACGCTGTCATAAATTAATGTTTTATAAGGAGTGGTATCATAGAATCGTTGATCACGAACACCTCTACGATCCCTGTGCCCTTCCTTACTAAATGCTGTAATGGTGTTAAGAAATGGCTCTCTGAAGGGTAAAAAGGGCCTTTTTTATCTGGCAGAGTAATAATTCTCCAAGAAAGTGGGCATATTATAAAATTTCCTCAAGGTTCGGCTTATATATATTTTTTAAGTATATTTAAAACTTTGACCTTCATCGATTTGCATGAGGAATATCAGAACTGATGGAGGGGAGATTTTGTGGAAAGAAAAATGATGGCGACATGTCGAAGGATTTCATGGGAAATCGTCCGCCCATAAGATTAATGTAAGTCGGAAAACCTTATCGCGTGTATCCTCTGAGTGTGATGAAACGCTATCTCACTTCTCGAGCCGCATTTTAATTGCATCCATATGGGGACCCACAACCTGTAATTAAGAGCGAATTCAATCCCAATTTGGGATACTACGGAACGATCCATCTTCCTGCCTAATTGACTGAAGGTCCTTGATTATAAACACAAACGATACAAACGTTCTAGGTTGTTTTAGCTGTTCAGTATTCATTCATGGTCAGAATTTGAAGTCTACATTCACGCATGTTAGATTTATCCTCGAACGCATGCCATCGGATGAATACTCTTGCAATCGTTGTCACTCGTGCGGCACTTAACTTACGGCTAACAATTTAAAAACTTTTTGATTATTTTCTTGCTGCTAGGAAGACTGTTTTATTCACTGGTTCGTTTAATACGTTTGTAGTCGTGTTTATACTTTTGCCAGAGTCACACTAATACTGCTTTAAGGTAAAGATTAACGCTTCTTAATTTCTCCTGTTTTCCTATTTGAGATTTTATGTGAACTATTAATTCATCATGAGCATTTATACAGTGATTTTCTAGTTTATTGTTTCCCTCAAATAATCCTCGCAAGCTAGAGTAGATTTTTTATTTCGTTCAATGAATGATAGAATCTTTATTTTAACACTAAATTTCAAATTTATTCAAATATAACAGTCTTTGTCTAAACCTTGTACTTCAAGTGATTTTAGAGGAGTTTTTTTAGATATTTGAAATATTTATTTAGTAAAATAATGTAACCATATTTTAGTATTCATATCGGTCAATGAGTTGCCACAGCTAATGTAAGATAGTATTCTCACTTTAATTATCTTTTATCACGATCTCATATCTCTTCGATCTTCTACGAAGTTGCTGCAGGTATGCGTAAAAATATCGGTGCCATTGCCCTACATGTCGTTCTCACGATCTTCAATTACTTGTGAGTGTGAAATTTTCTTGAAAGTTTTTATTATGATTCAAATAGGATTTTGAGGAAATGGAGTAACCAGAATTTTTTGTACACTTCTCCGATTTGTATAACGACCGAAACTATCTTATGAGGCACAATTAATCGGCTTGAGGGGCGAGACATGGTAACTGATACTGTTTATAAGATTTTAGGGAAATTGTCTGCTTTTGGTTTAATTTTGGTTTTGTTGTAATCGTTTAATATGAACACTTTCTGCATCAGTAAGATTCCTCTTTCTCACACTTATATTTTACGTTGACGCGTTAAGTTATAATTTGCGGCCTTTTTATTCCTTCTGATAGTATGTGTGTGCACCCATTTGGGACCTTACACGCAGTGCACCCCCTATCGAGGACCGCCTTTGGCTCAACATTTACAGCCACACCCTCGCCCGAGGAGATTTCACTTACTCGCTTGCGTCCCTCCTTCCACACTCTCTTCCTCGGACCTTCTACTCGATTGCCGCCAACTCCTCCTCATATACAAGCCTCGATCATTTTATTTCACAAGGTCACCTGGTGAATAATTCTGAGCGTAATGACCTCGGGCAGATAGTTGCGGCGTGGAAGCGCAGATGCTGGTTTGTCGCTTCGGTGGCTTACTTCGTCAGTGGCAGCGGCTTGGACGTCTGGCGGCTCGCCCCACCTCTTGTCCTCGCCTCGGTGTCCCACAAGGTCTTGGCGTAGGACTCGCTAAATTGAACGTGGGAGAGCTTTAAACTCCCTCACTTGAATAAATCGCTTCCGAAGATGAATTTGTAACGGAAATCTCCAGCGCCACCCTGGTCCCTGGGATCAAAAGTTGAGGGTGGTTCAAATTCCCGTGAAAATGCGAACACCCTGTAGCAATTCTTTAGTCACAGATCTCACTGCCGCTCATGATTTCCAGTCTCTGTCTCATCTTTCTTGAAGGACCTTTTCCTCGCTTCCTCTGGATCGTCGCCAAGGAAGCTTCTTCCAATTCTTCGAAATGAATTAAGCGACGCAGGGTAAAGGAAACAGATATTGGTAAGCCTGCAGAACGGATGTATGGTAGTTGTTGAAGAAGTCTGTGCCCGCTGTTTCAATCTCATAGAGACAATTCTCTTCCTCCATATGTCATAAGCTTTATTACGTCACGTAGTATTTTTGTCTTCCAAGGTTGGGATATAAATTATCATAAACGTGTCGTTTAGGGGATTATTTTTCAAGGTTTAATGCGTGCCAAAACAATGTGTGCGTGGCCTGTTTCTCTGGTGTTCCATTATTTCTCATTTATTAGCGGTTTATCTTATTGTATCACGGTTTTTGTGTGTGTTGCGGTTAATGATAATTGGAATGTTTCGTTTGTTTACAAAGTCGTAACAGTCTTGGGTCTCTGTACTCGTAAAAGGTTGATTGTGTCATTAATTAATGTTTTCGATGGTTGCACTCGACGCCATTGAAAAACAGTCAAGTAACAATGGTCAATCCTGGTGAATTACATGATAAGTTATTTGGGTGAGCATAGCTTAGAAGTCGATTGATATTCGCTGCTAAGGGATTACGTACAATTCGTCATTTTCATATTTGTCTGGTTAAGTTGTACACAGACGTGTGGAGGCTCACCTTGGAAACATAGTGTGGCTTCTTTGAAATTTTGATGTGCTTCTTCCCATTGTCCAGCTGGTATGCTATGGTGGCATTCATTTCCCTGTATAAGTAGTTGGATAAATGCATGGAGGGCATTACTTGCACTCGTGATGGCATCTATTGAAACTGTTCATAATCTGCCGTTGTTGAACAGGGTCATGAGAAAAGGCATTCTTTAAATCCTTGAAAACGAGTTTTGGATTGGCCGCGCTGAAATTCTTTTTCCAAGTATGTTTCATAGTTGTCCCGATAAGGCGGTGTATTTATTTTCTCATCACTCTTTAATGAGATATATTATCCTGAGTGTTGTAATCTTTTGATACTAATATGCACAGGAATAAAATGAATTCGTTCACTGCTTCATCGGGTCCTGAATCTGTATTGGTCATGTGCATTCTGAAGGGATGAATATGGAATGCGTAGAGCACAATGAGCATCTATTAAACCAATCAAATGAATTATACTTCCCACGAACTTAGGCCACCATGATGTAGGCAGTGTGCCGCGTCAGCCGTTCAACGCGCACACTCCGTTCTTCGTAGAGCTGTGTCAACTCTCCCACGTACGTCCGTCTCCCTTCCTACGCCTCGTCTCCCCTACGCTGCCCTCCCCGCCATCTGCCGGCCGAGTTGTCCACTAAGGTTGTCCAGTCTCCTCCTGTCTATCAGTATGCTGTCCCCGGCTTCCAGACCTCCTTTTATCTCTCGCTGTCGTAGGCGAGTGAGGACGAGGCGGTATCCATCATTGTCCTTTCCCTTTCAGGGTTAGGTCACGCAACGCCCCTAGTATGGAAAATCTTCGGTAGCGTGGCGGATAGGTATGCATAAGGGTAAGCTGACTCAGGTTACGTGGTTCAAACTAATCTGTATTCATACTCTAAGATGAGCGGAACTATTTAATGCTGAACGGAAAGCAAACTTCAAGACCATATTTTGTCTTTTCTACATGTCTTGTTGTTATTGTTCTCCAGGTTGCAAGGACAGTAATATCCATGAGCACGAAACAAGTCATAGAAATCTTTTGAGTAAATAAAATACACAGTGTGCATCGCTGTGTATTTTATTTGCTTATTATATCATTCTTGGTAGCGCTTCGCAGTTTTGATGTTCAATCTTTTTACTTGTACATCCAGCTCGTTTGTTTGCCGGACAATATGCAAACACGAACTTGGTATTTCTGTAAATATATATTTCGTAAAGTCGATTAAGTGATTGGACAGCTTAATAATGTAGAGTGTTGGCGTTCTCCGCAAACATTTAGGGTAGAATTGGTGGACGTATTTTTTTGGCTATATCTCCTGATTTCACAGTGCATATTTCTGAAATGGTAGTAAGACAATACGAAAGAATCATTCTCTGCAAAGGTCTCGTAAACCATCCCTCAAACCTCAAGAGATCGCCTGACATTGGGCCAAATTTTCTCGACGTGAGAGTAGGGCGTGGTCTGGTGTTCAGGACCCCAAGACGACCGTGGTTTTCACGACGCTCAACCGAAGTTTTACGCGCCAATAGCAACGCTGACCACGGTTCTCTTATTCGCGACTGGTCGTGAGACCACCGTTCTCCCTTCCGCATACTCGTTCTCCTTGGGAGAAGGGTGGCTTGTTAGGAGTGGCCGGTGGTCGCCATAATTCTCAAGATTGGTTAGAGGGCAGGCCAAGGTTCCCCGAAAATCAACTCGCAATTTTGATCATTTTCATGCCGGCAAATGGAGGATTTAATATGATAAACATGTAACCGATCATTTATTTTTCTTTTTCTCTCACAACACACACGCAGAACAAGAGTTAATATGAGTTTCCGAGATCATCTTGAGAAAAAGTCACTTAAAAACTACTTTTTTTTGTCAGCGTTGGCTATTATTCTCTACCTTGATTCGGAAATCAGTAATTATAATCTACATCACCAGTTTCGTAAATAAAGTTTCCATGATTGCTTTTTTCTAATATAAAATCAACTATTGATATTCTAAGTCGAATTATATTGTAAAACTAAACTAACTGGTTAATATTTTATCTTAATCAAGGTAATTTCAAAATAAAGTAAGATAATATATATCTTTAAAACTTTCAACTCACAAGTTATGTTCAATGGAATCTTATTTCATTAACGAATATTATTTTGGTAATAGCAGCATCTAATAGTTTTATGAATAGCTTTTCTAAAAAATGTCATTTCATCTTTTTCGTATACGACTCTTCAAACGTTTCAGTGAATCGCTTATATACTATACATACTCATATACTATATATACTCATACAAAGGGGTACTTGTATTATTGTGATGCATTACTGGCATTTTCCAATTCCGGTTTATAAGCAAAATCGCCGAAATAATCTGCTCGGAAGCTCTAATAGGTTTCCAGCCATGTAGAAAAACCTTTCTCTTAGTTCAAACTAATTCTAAGAAACTTCCGGTCCCCAAACCAATGTTTAATAACTCTTATATCTCGTATCTTTATGAAGAAAATGTATTAGTTTAACGAAAGAAGATTGATACTTTATGTACCTAAAGTTGAATTACAATTTTCAATATAATATTAAAATCCAGTTCCAAAGTAATCCAATCCGGGGAAACATCTTCTGAGGCTCTGAATAAGATCATATTGCTTATCCTAATAAACTGGTGGTTTAATAAAAGATTTTTAAAAGTTAGAAAAAAATCTCAATTAGGTTTACATTAAATTCCAAACTTAGTGCAACATTATTATTTATTAAACATTTTTGACATGTGTGAAGTGCTGTACTTCCCAGAATTTAACTGACTTTTCTAAAACATACAATTGCACAATAAATAGTGTACTTTATTATTTTTGGGTGCATGAGCTTGGATGAGGATATATGCTGCAAAATGTAAAATGCGGTAAACATTGAGAACTTCCTTATCCTGTGACAACGTTGAAAATGACGGAAGGGCAGGCTAGATTGTCCTCAGAAGCTGGATGAGCTTGTGTATGAGAATAAAGGGGATCCTAAATGAATTTGCGTGTTTCGTAATAAATGAACATCGAACCTTCCCAAGGTAAAAGTCTTCTGAGAAAAATTGTGGAGACGTCTCATCAGATGAGAATTTATATATTTTCCATAATTGGAAACTTTTATGTCCTGACACGCAAGCTCCTTGAGTGATGACACTCATTCGATATTGCCGCGGTCCCCTCGCCGCCATCCTCCCCACCACTCCGCGCGCAAAATATCCTCGGAAGCGGCGAGTGATGTGACCCCCCTTCCATCTTCTACTCCCCGTTCCCCCTCTCTTTCTCCATCGCCTTCCTTGCTATACTCTTCCTGCTGGATTATTTTTCTATTCAAAGCACTCCGCTTGGCATAGCACCGTCAAGAAGTTATAGTAAACGGCTTCTCGGTTGTCTATAATTACTTCGATTGCGGCATCAAAGAGTCTAGCCTATCCATCCATTATATTGGTCAAAAACACCTCGAAAAGTATCCTATTGAAAAAAGTATATTTTCCTTTTTGAAAACAGCCTCTCTTTTCACGTCTTTGGTCTCAATTGCAATCATTGAATGCTTTTTACTGCGCTTTTGTCTCGGAAAAATCATCATACGTTCTTTCTCATGCCTTAATTCCTTCATAGGTTCATATTTCCTTCATAACCAACCTCTGAAAGGTGCATATTCTTTTAAAATCACGCGTGTAGATCCTTGCGCATATATTTTTGTCGAAAAAAAGGCCAAAAAGTATTAAATTTAGTAATTACACGCGGTGGCAGTCCTGAGAATCAAGAAAGTACTCGTATTCTACCACCGATCTGGTCCTTCTTGTATTCACTATCCTCCGATCTGTTGAGTTGGCAATTACAACTGACTTCCCTCCCCTCACCCACTCCTCCTCCATCAACCCCTCCAATCATTTAGCCACCGCCGTCCTTTTTCGAGTTCCGGCTATTCACCGTCTCCCCGCACTGTAATAGGCAATGTGCGAGGCCGTTTGAATGCGAATCGAGCCTTCAAATTCCCTCGGCGAACCCGCCGCGCCGTCGCCGAGTCAGTCCTACTCCCTATCGCCTGCGTTTCTTCTTTTATCCCCCTCCCTCTCTTCGGCAATTAAGCACACCCGAATCGGTTCATCCTTCCTCTACTACCCTCCCCTCCCCCCCCCGCGAACTCTTCATCCCTTCCCTAACAATATACTCAAACACACGGTTCCTCTTCGTACCCCATTACTGTTGGGAGTCTTCATCCATAGTCGGTCCGCAGCTCTTATTAACTCCATCGCTTCCGACCACAATCAATGTGTCGTAATAAAATTTCTGATTTTGTTTTGATTGGTCTGTCTAAGTGATAGACAAGTCGCACGGCCTTCTATCTCCGTTAAGTATTTGAAACTTATTGGAAGGCGAATTAATCAGACTAATTTGGTGTTGTTTTCCATTTTACGCTTATAAGCACAGAGCATTTTCAGAATGCACGCAAGAAATTGGGACGCGACCAAATACACCGGGGTAAGTATTTAGTGAGTGTCCGACTTCCCTGAACTTCTTTAGTCAATCGAAACAATAACGGAGGATAAAAGAAATAAAAGTCCGAAGCGACAGAGTGGCTGTTGACTCAACAACTCATGTAGAAAGATGATACGTGGTCCTTTTACCATTACTCTTCCCTCATATCCATGGACATTGTCTCTGCTCTCTCATTCTTTTGTTTCGTTTCACAACCAGTCGGAAATCTTCCTGCTCTTATAGACTCCAGGGTTTGAGAACTCGGCGGCGCCAAACTCATCCCTTCCGACTTGAACGCAATCGGCATGAGAAAGAAGCCAGTCTAATATGGGAGCTCAAACACGCGTACATTACTTAGCATATTCCACGTGTATGATGATTATGTGCTTGGTATAACGAATGCCGGAATTGGTGGTTGATGGGTGTTGCTTAGGTCGTGAATAAAATTTAATCACCAAACCACTGATGCAGCTACTTGCCTGTGGGGTTGGGGAGAGGAAATATGATTTGTTCGGGAAATTTGATAAGATTTCTGTGATTGATAAGGAGTTAAAGGGAGATGAAGGATTGGGAGGCGCTTGGTGTCGCGCCTGGAAGGGAGCGTGTAGGAGGGAATGGGTTACGTAAGATCCACGGCCAAGGGGTGCAGAAGGATCCTCACACACCGGAAAGGAGTCAGATTAGTTTAGGCAGGCTGCTGGGATTTGGCTCTTCGAATATGAGAGGGAGCGACTGACAGAGTGACGGTTGCAGGTAAGCGGGTAGGAGGGGGGGAGCACGAGGACCACTTTGGACAGTCTGTTGAGGAGTTTTGCTGGCGGTGGAGGGCGGAGAGCCGAGGACGATCGCGTGGGGTTTGAAATGGTCACGTCGAGGCAGTGAAAAACAGCGTCGCCACTGCCGGGACGTGACCGGCCGCAGAATGGGCCAAAAGCGTCGTGAGCAGTTGTAAATCGAATCAGGGAAAGCCTTTTTTGTCTCTCTCTCTCTCCCTCCCTCTTCCTTCTCTTTCACCCTCTGTCTTTTCTCCCTCCTTCTCCCTCATAGCTTCGTCCCTCCCCGTCTCTTAATCTCTTGTTGCGCCATGGGCAAAAGCCAACCGTTGTATTTCTCTTGCCCAGGGCTTGGTCACTCGGTTACACCATTCTCTTTTATTTAACTGTCTCTCCTATAAGTGGTCACAACAGGGAGCGTGTAAAGATGCTGCGCTAAAAAAATTTTGTCTGCTCTATTTTTTATCTTTTTTCGTTCAAGATATTTAGTTTGGATATTGTCTGTATAGTGAAACTTTAAAAAGTATTAGACATACGTTAACTCATAAATAATTTTTATACTGTCATTCCTCATACCTTATAGTAATCATGCTTTTTTACTTCCCTTTGACGCATTTTACTGAATATTGGTGAAATAATGAAAGGCGCAAGGGATTAGTATCCATGGCAAAGAGGTGGACAACAGGTATGGAGGAAGAGGGAAAACTCTTTTGTATCTTAACTCGGTTTTTGTATCTTTATTCGGGAGATTAGTTGCTGACGTGATATTATTAGTTTCGCTCAGGCAGGGAAGCTTTAGATACTCGCAACCAAAATAATGATCTTTTCCGAAGATGTGTGCTTTCTTTTGTTCACCCGGGAGAAGAGAAGGAGGCAGGATGTGGTCGGATGAAAGCGTGGGTGTGGCCACAATATCGCCATTTTTACTAAGGTCTTTTATGTATGAGGACGATGTCGCAGGGGGCATTACATTTCTTTTTCTTTTAATGCTGGGACGTAGGTAATTAAAGGTTACAAGTTTCCAGGGGACAAGCGTATAAAAGTAATTGCTCGGTGTGTGTGTATGTGTGTATGAGGATTATGGAAGTTCTCCGAGGCCGTGTCCTCCAATAGTTCTTTGACACTCTTCGACTCTCATCTTTGGCCCCCTTCTCGCAACTTCTTGCGTCACCCATTGTTGCTCCTTCCCTCTTTTAGAAGTCTTCTTTCCTCTCTTGTTGCATGTGTTTTGTCACGTCTTTCCTGTTTCCGTGTGTCTCCAATCTCACTATTTATCCCTCATATTTTTCCTCGACTTTGCTTCTCTTTGGCTTCTATCTTCCTCCACTTTTTATTCTTCCCATCGTCTTCCTTTTCTCAGCGACGAGAAATTGCTTTCTTTATCCCGAAACTCTCTCTCTTTCTTTCTTAGGGCTCCCATCTCTCTCTTTGAGGAAAGGAGAGAAAGACGAAAGTGGAGCAGAACGGTATAGATATTGAGGAGCGTGACATGGTTGCAATAAGGCAACTAATAAAAGGTTCTTGTGCCCGAAATACTAAATTAGAGTATCACACAAACAACTGAAAATCTGTAAGGTATAGTGTGGTATACGGATCGTATTCGTGTCTCGTAAAAGGTCATGGATATTTGTTTCCGAGATTCATTATTGGGTAATGGCGTATAAGGTTTTATTTTTTCGTTGATTCCACTGATAACGGAACGCCATAAGTTTGGTTTTTGTGGAAATTGCTATTGAAAAATTCGTTTAATTATTTCCACGTTAGTGAAATCACATCATAGGGAAGTCAATTAAACATAAATATAGTATGGCGTCCTCTTATGTTACACCAACGTAATACTGTTACTATAGAAACTTTTACTCTGATATTTTTGTTATTTTCGCGAAATATACATTATTTTTTCAACTGCTTTTTCATTATTTTCCTTTTCCATTCTCTATAAATGTGGATTTCATCAGCCAAAAGGTTCATCTCGGTCGAATTCTTGTAGAAGAAAACTTTCTTCATGCCACCCTAATCTTTTGCGTCTTCCAGGTCTTATAACTTTATCCCTCCTCCGTCTTGTTGCTTAGTGTCTCCGCAATTTTTCTTCATTTCCCTCGAAACTTAAGCCCCTAGAATGACACCGACTACTCGCTTCGCATTTTTACTCCTTGTCTCTGTTGACAAAAATTATAACATGCTTATTTAGCTACGTCGTATTACCCTGATACAGTTCTGTTTTAGTGTGATCGTATAGCCTAGCAATGAAATTGCATATAATCTTCTTAATGCAACTACATAAGCGTCAGTTTCGTATTATTTATTGACGTGTCTGCATAGCTGAATTTACAGGACATTGTCGTATCCTAGTATTTATTTATTTGCTTAAATTGTACAGTTAAATGTACAAATGGTTATGTTAAAACGTAAAAATAGAAGGGAAAAACATAGAGTGCTGGTGGAGTAGTTTACTTAGTTTAATAGTTTCTTGGCAGTATTTTGGACCAAGATGGTCAAAGTAGTAGGATAAAAGAACAATTGCACTTGACAAGGAAGCTTTCACGAGGAGAGAATTGATGGCAGGAATGTCCAGTAAGGATGTAAGGAAAAAAGTCGTTATGCGTGTAACTTTTATATCATACGTGGTTGTGTACGTCTCAGAAACATAGTTGTTGAAGCTGGACGATAGATGTACTTTTAGATGGCAGGCTTTTAGAATGTGGGTTTGAAGAAGGGTAGTTAAGGTGAAATGGATAGAGGGGAAAACAAATGAGGAAGTGATGGATATAGTGAGGGAGGAGAGGGAAAAATCCAAAGAAAGCAGAAAAGGAGGATTCAGAGAGTTTGGATTGACAATGGAATGTTGAAAACTCTAAGAGAGGGGAGAACTTGCGGGAAACGAGGAAGGGATAGAAGTAGGATAGGCATGTTGGACGGAATGACGGGAAGAAGGAATTGCGCAGATTCGGAGAAGGGTAATTCTGGTGTCTGATGTCAGGATGTTTTTTTTTAGATTAAGCAACGAAATGTATCGTTGTTCAGTCAGTGTCCTTCCAAAACCTAACGTAAATGGTTGAATACCAATGATAATAATATATATTTTGTTTAATTTTTAAACATTGGCGCAAAAAATGCATATCAAACAAAAACATAATTGTTTACTTTCGCTACATCGTAAAATTAAAAATTCAAAATTTAAATTTTCCCTGATAGTAACCGAACAATTGCTGACAAGTCCAAATCACCAGTGTAAACAAATCGTGATCATCCACCAAAGTAATAATAAAAGAGGCATGCCAAATGAAATGACTTCCATCGGCATATTCATGAATGCATTCGAAGGAAATGTGGGAGATCTCTCTTCCTCATTCAGTTATCAGCACCTTGTGTGCTAACCGGGATGAGAAATTCCTTTTCATTCGCTCCCCCTCTTTATTTCGTACACCCTGCTCCCCCTTCATCTCCGTCACCGTCTGCATTTCTCACACCTTCCCGTCTCGGCAAACTTCACTCCATCCTCCTCACCCTCACCCCGTCTCTCTTTTCCCTCTCTTTCTCTCTCCATCTTCCTTCGCCTCGATACAGCGCGCTTCCCTCCAAAGAGGGTTCCCTCCCGAATCCACGTGACGAGCATGTATATATGCCCGTGCCCTTTCCCTCCCCTCTCTTCCTCCCTCCTCTCCTTCCTTGCCCAAAAACCGCTCGCGTCCCCTCTCCCATCACACTCCCCTTCTCCCATGTCGCCCTCCCATCATGCCCCCTTCTCTCTCTCTCTCTCCTTTCCTCTTTTGGCCTTCTGTTCATCGAACACTACTCTTCTAGTCCCCTTTTGTTAGCTCCTTGCTTCTCTCGCTTTCTCTTTCTCTCGCCACAGAGTGATCCGAGTGAGCGCTGGCGACCCTATTCCCCCCGCATCCTCGCGAGTCATTTTTCGAATGCGCCGATACGGAAAGTGAGGGTACGATGAGAAAGAAGGGAATATAGAGTCTTTTGAATGAGTTGAATGGAAATGGGGGGCGAATGTGGGAATGGAGGGAATAAGTGGGAGACGCCGAAATATCCGATGGAGCGAGAAGGAGAGTTTATTTGGTACATAGCCCAAGGAAGAAGTAGATCATGGGAAATGTTTCGATGTGATTCCTCGTGTAATGTGTATATACTCTATCCGTAGGAAATCCTTTTTCAAAGTATTTTTATATAAGAAAATGTAGACTATTGTAATAATATGTGTTTATGTGTTCATTAATGTGTGTATGTGTGTATGTTTATATGTATGCATGTGTGTGTATGTATGTGCGTGTATGTGTGTGTATGCATATATGAGTATGTTTGTGTATATATATTTTTTTTTATTTATATGTAGTCCGTGTCTGATTACTATGTTCACGGATTACCTTTCCCCCAAAATCTTCATTATGCGCGTTCTCCCTTATCGCTTCTCCTGTCATTTTCAAAAGCCTTACTTTTTCTCCCGTTTTCTCTCTTGCTCAGGCCCCCCCATCTCCTGATAGTTGTGTATTCTTGCAAACTCTCGATAAATGTGGAAATTCGAGCCCTGGAGGAAACTAGTGCCTATCTTAAAGGTCTGAAGACCGTCTCAACTCAGAATTTGGAGATTGGGAAAGAAGAATACTTCTTGATGTTAACAGTTTGAAAATTTTAAATAATGCATTACATTAATGAATCCCGATTATAAATTTATTCATCAAGACTCATTGCTCTTTTCTGGCGTTTTTCAGAGGAACTATCCACAATTTTCTTTTTATTGCAATTTAAAGTGGACATATTCTGGAATAATGTTTTCTAATAGTGTATCTTCGAAATTCTTGCGGTTACGTACTTGAGAGTGGCAACAGCATAATATTCCCTTTAAAATTTTATTATAGTTATTCTTTGAATTTTTGATAGAATTAGTGTCCAAATTTCACTGAATATATTTAGTGAAATGTATCACCTATATATATATATATATATATATATATATATATATATATATATATATATATGCAGGTAGAGCAGTTTACATATCTCGGATGTGTTTTGGACCAATACGGTCAAAGTGGTAGGGACGTAAGGAGAAGAATTGCGCTAGGCAAGGAGGCATTCTCAAGGAGGAGGGAGTTGATGACGGGGACGTTGAGTAGGGATGTTAAGACAAGACTCGTAAAAACTCTGATATGGAGCGTAGGTATGTACGGCGCGGAAACGTGGTCGCTGAAGCAGGAGGATAGACGTAGATTGGAGGCTTTTGAAATGTGGGTGTGGAGAAGAATGGAGAAGGTGAAATGGACCGAAAGGAAAACAAATGAGGAAGTACTAAAAATGGTGGGGGAGGAGAGGGGTTTGTTGAGAGAAATCCTATGGAGGTAGGAAAAATGGATGAAAGGCGTATTGAGCGGTAGTGGAATGTTGAAGAGGGTAATAGAGGGGAGAATGTTGGGCAAGCGAGGTAAGGGTAGGAACAGGATAGGGATATTGGACGGGATGAAGGGAGGAAAGAAGTACACCGAGATGAAGAGGGACCTGATATAGATTAGTTTGTAAGGTGGGGAGTCACAAAATGTTTATTTGATAGTTGTGTCCATCCAAAAACCTACCTTAACCGGTAGATTACCTAATAAAATATATATATATATATATATATATAGAGGTGATGTGATTAGGTTGCTGGATTTGGGTTTTGTTTGGAGTTACATAATGTTTATTTGATAGTTGTGTCCATCCAAAAACCTACCTTAACCGGTAGATTACCTAATATATATATATATATATATTAGTGAATATGATATTGATATATATATATATTATGAATTTTTAAGAAATAGGCAGTATGCTCATTTTATCTTTATCTGTAAAGTGATTTCCTTCCAATCTCCCTCATTTTAAGTGTCCGCGTTCCCTTTTATGAAAGTCCACTTTTCAAGCCGGGCCTCATCGCAACAGAAATCTCAGGCCGAGGTTGGGATGCGTTGGGATGAGGAATTAAAGCTGCGGTTTCCGATAAATTGATCGTATCGTATCGTTCCCACACAAAATCCAAAAGTAACCTAGATTATGGCCCAGAAGGTGCGGACCCAAAGATTGATAGTGGGGGAGTAGAACGTTGGGAATTGGACAGAATAGAAGGGAAAAAAACATAAAAATTTGACCAACTAAGAAAATACGTACTATATTTGGAGACTCGTTACATTTTGTTGTAATTACTTATTATCTTCCGCTGATTAATTTTCTTTTTGTATGTACATCCTTCACCAAATGTATAAGGAGAGTGAAGTATTGAAATTTACTTTCATTTAAATATATTTTTAGTGTTGTAAAGAGCCAAAGGTGTGATTTCTTACAACCTTAGTACATCAATTCAATTTGGACTTTGGTGTGTGAGAAAGGTATACAATTTTCATTTTCAGTTGTGAGAATGGTAAACAGTGTGAATGTCGGCAACTTACTGGCTGCCTTACAAGTTTTGGAGCATTTTTTCGATTTCATTGTCTGATTAAATAAAAAATAAATATGAAAAGCGATTTATATGCCCCCTAAAACTCTGAGCTTTATTAAACTATATCTCATTCAAACGATTTCCATATTTATTAGCGAAGCATTCTCATAACGTCTTAACTGTTTTGAAATTAATGGTAAGATTAAACCCTTTTACTTTTTCCGAATACATTCAACAGATTGGTTCGAGATGTAGTGGAAGTCCGTCTTTATGAGAAAAAATAAAATTGCACTTTTCTACAAGTTTATTGGCAACGTATTGCTCGTTTCGGATTACAGAACCATCTTCAGGTACAAGACACAGGCCTAGGTCTTACATCTGAGGATGGTTCTGTGAACCTAAACGAGCAGTACGTTAACAATAAACTTGAGAAAAAGTGACAATTTGTTTTTCTCATAACTTTTACTTTTCGTTTATCAATTCCTTAGGAAGGAATGCAATATGTGTCCTTCATACATGCATCGAGCAAAAATTGTCCATGGTAACACGATTACGAACATCCTTAATTGGAGACATTTTTGTAAGTCAAATAAAATTTTTCGTGATCATTCGTTATCTGTTTCATACTCGTCTAATTAATCGTGTGTATTACTTCGCATTGGTCTCAAAATGCTTGGTGTGTCCATCCCCATCCCCCAATCTATCCGTTACCCTCATATCTCTCCTCGAAAGATAGGGAGAGAGAGAGAGAAAACCAATCGCCTGCGACCTCCCATTTTACCCGTCGGCCCTTTCGATTCGTCCTTCTCCAAAATACCCTGCCCTCACTCTCCCCCTATCCTGAAAGAGGTGGAGGGAAGGACGTTATCCTCCCAGGGAAGTCGAAACGATTACGCGGCTTTGAAAACCTCCTCCCACCCACTTCAACCATAGCACGCGCGCACACACAAAAGTCCTTCCGAGGACGCCGCGGAAGACTCCAATTTCGGAAGATAGGAGTAGGAAATAAGGTGGAGCGCTGGCAGAGGGTGAGGAAGGTTAGTGGGAGGAGGAGAGGGAAAGGAAGGGGTTGGGTTGGTGATTTGAGAATGCGGCTCCGGGAAGATGCGAGAGAGGGAGGGACGGTTAGGTGTTGGCTTGGTCCATTGCCGACGTCACGCGCGAACGAATATCACTTTCTTCCTCTCTTCCCTACCCCTACGCACTCCCTGATATGCTCTTCCCATTCCACTCTCCCCCTTCCTCTTTCACCTCTAGTTCTCAGCCCCAGAGAGGGCTCTCTCGACTCTTTCGATCCTTAGAACTCTCCTAACCGCGGGTGTTTCACCTACGCCGCTCTTTAAAACCCCACCCTCTACTATCCCTGTGAACCGAATGTTCCGCTCGATTAGCGGCATAAATTATTTAGTTTTCTCTCTCCCTCTCTCTCTTTTCTGTCCCTCGCCGTTTCTCCTTCAACTCCCTAATGCATAACAGCTCGAACTCTCCTTCTTGTACCTTCCGCCTCCCATTCATCTGACTGCCTAAGTTGCCCCTATGGGAACAATTAATTCGTGATTCCATCTGCCCTCCAAAACTTGATATCTTCTAAAAAGGAAATGGGCGGCGTGTGAAATGGCACGCACAAGTAGGTCGTGCATGTATTTTTCTTGCTTATTTTTGGCAGAAAACCTCGAAATAGAGGAGTTAATGAGGCAGGAATTAGTGATGGGATGCTTTAATTTTTGCATTTCTGAAGATGTTTTATAACCTAACCAGTAATTCGCCGGCTTTGAGTGAGTGAAAATATCGGCAGCATGAGATGCGGAAAAATGGGAATATTGAGATTAGAAAGAAAACTAAGTTATCAAGATGAAAACTGAGTAATTAAGTAACTTGGTGACAAATTCCTGAGCTTGTAATTTTTATCAATTTAACCAAGTTGCTTTCGTCACCCTTTTCTTCTACCCAATGAAAGCCGTGGCTCTGGCACTGGAGACATCGTCAGTCAATTACGTCGAAATTGACGACGCATTTATGGTTTATGTCTTTTAAAGATTTCCTTCGAGTGGAAAATTATTATCCACCCTTCCTATCATTCACCATTGTTATGACATAGCATGTTAAATTAACATTAATGGCGTAATCTCTCTCGTTCGATAATTTTGGAAAATTCTCCGTAAATCAAAATGCAGTTAGTTGCTCTTTAGTTAAGTCGTTTAGTAGTGCACGTGAACTTGCTCACAGAATCCTTTTTTCTGGAATCCCCTTCCCTCTATTTATTTTCCAATTCCGAGCCCACCTCTTTCTCTCTTACTAGGCCACTTCTCCAAAGTTTTCTCTTCCTCTCTTTCCCTCTCTCTCCCTCGAAGAGGTACAAGGGAGCCAGCCAGGGCCATAACTTTTCATCCGCTAGAGAGTGAGAGAGAGAAAACGAGCCCTTCCTTCCCACCTCTCTCTTCCACGCCTATCCTTCATTCGCTTTCTATCGAGACATTATTGCCGCACCAAGGATTCTAGAGGATCTCCCGTTATCTCCCTCTCCCTCATTTTGCTCGCTCTCTTTCTCCTCCCGCCTTTCGTCCCTCCGTCCTCTCCCTTAATTTCTCTGCAGAAGATCCACTTACTACGTCTGCGAGAGAATTAGCCATTTGTTTGCCCCCTTTCATAAAACTCATCGAGTTCTGAAACTAGTTTGGTTTTCCCCCGGTCTCTTCGATCAGAATCCCTTTGTCTTGCAACCTGTATCAGTAATTGTCATTTTTTTAGATTACGAAGTTTGCTTTCCAAGGAATTTATGGTCTTCGCTCTGTTCTTTAACTTTTCAAGAAAGTAGGAGGTTTCAGATATGACTTTGGGCAAATCTGAGGGCTCTCAATTTTTCCTTAAATATAATTTTATATCCGGATTTGATCTTGTGTGTCTTCGCTGTCGGATGTCTGCTCGTATCATGAGTGCGTAAAAACTGAACCACTTTGCCAGACTGGGTACAACCATCGAGTTCCAATGTCATTCTAACGAAATAATGAACAAATTTAACGAATTCTAAGAAACTGCAAGAGATGTCACAACAACCACTTTTAACGGAGTCACGCGCTAATGCGCATCACAGTGAAACAATTTCAAAGTGTAAACATTATTCACCTTGACCGGGATCCGAACTCGGATTCCTCGACATTTAACGTATCCATAAAGAATATTTAGTTTGTGTGAAAAATTACATTTATACTTAGATGTTGGTGGGATTATGAGATCGATTATAAGCTCCTTCTTCTCTTCATTGTTCGTCTTTAAGTAATTGGCTTATTTGACAAATTGGAAAAGTTTTGCTTTTCCCATATTTTATTTAATGTTACTGCTGGCTATTTCCAATGAATAGGCTAGCAAATACTATTTAGACCACCACTTCTCTGTAGAATATCGGTTTTGTTCCCGTGACTAATACGCTGAATGTTTGAGAGTCCCAGTAATGAGGTATTTGAATTATTCCAGGCAAATTCGGTGCCCATTGTATCTCAATTAGTGGTGGTACGGGGTCTTTCTGCATTTTTTATTTTGAGCTGATCTTCGTAGACCTGAGTGAGGACCAAATAATTGCTGAGTGTGCTTTTATACCGTCTCATTAATGTTTTACTTTTTACTTTCCTCGTATGTGAAGTACGGAAGGTATTTTATTCATGGACGACATGAACCTCGGGATTTCAACTGATGGAACGGATTTAAAAATACCTGAACACGTTTTGTCCATGTTCTCATTAATGACTGCATTGGTGTTTATGTATTTGATTTCAATTTTCTGGGCAAAATATCTCAAAAACTTTTAATAAGAGCAACGCAAAAACTGAGGTTTATCATTTTAATTTTTGTAAAAGGAACTAATTAAGGTTCCATCAAACTAAGATCATCGTAATGAACACTTAAGCGTTGGTAATTATAATATTTTGTCAATTTTTTTAGCTTCACAAATCTTACAGAAGAAAGTTTAAGAATTGCAAATGCAATTTTTCTGAAACTTATATAAATTAGATTTTTTCTTAAACGTTTCCTTAGGGAAAGACTTTATTTAAATATTCATCATGTTTAATATCTCCTTTAAATTCAATTTGTATGATATTTATGAACAGCAAGCACATTACAAGTCCGTGGCATAAAATTCAGTCGAATTTCCGTAAAACCTAGCATTCTGAAGTTGTTTCAGTGAATCAAATCTATGCGTACGATATGTAATTCATAAACCTGAGACAGTAATTAACAAAAACAAACTGCAAAACTTCGCTTTAATTTTTTTAAATTGAATATTTACTATTTTTCATCATAAGAAAATAAATGATAAGAGCATTAAAGATAATAAATATATCCGTAGGTTAAATGCGATTTAATTTTTATCAAACGGGAATAAATTACTTAAGTTTCTAATTGGCGGGAGAACATTATATTTACCTTGAAATGAATTTATTTTTACCTAAAATTTGATTCACTAATGGTTTCTTAAAAATTGTCATAAATTAAAGCATTGCTATCGCTTTTATCTTCTGCTTAAATTTGTGACATAAATTACTGTGAATTTAAATAGTCAATAATGATACAATCAGTAGCGCAGTTGCTCGTATTTGTTAACCCTAAATCTATCCCGTGGCTGGTGCTTAACCGACCATGTTCATGGAAATTACCTATTTCCTAATACTTCATTAGACACGAATTTTCATGGCCTATTGAGTCGCCACTCTGTGTCAAAGAGGGAAAGATAGTGGGAAAGGTTGAGAGAGGTAAGGAAGCCAGAGGGATCCCAACGTTGCGGCGGGGTGTCCTCTGTGTGTGCCTTGCCAAATGGGAAGTGAAAGTGCGTAGGGTGCCCCTTGTTTTGGCAGTGGTCCGGGGCTGTGTTCGTTAATGTGCCAAAGGACTAGGGTGCCCCCAGCTGACCAGTTTCGCAAACCAATTGACAATTTTAATGAAAGCCCGAATCCCGAATGCCCAAAGGCGTATCATTTTCGTCCACTGAAGAAACTCCAGTGAAGAACTCGGGAGCTGGGCAAAGGACAAGCGACGGCCGTGTCCATCCTGTCATTGAGCCTATAGAGTAGGATAAACGAGAGAGCTCGAAGCTGTTTAATTAACTATCTGTTCTTGGAATCAAACTAACGAAAGATAGCACTTATGTCAGATTTCAGTCAAAACGATAATATTTAGTGGTAATTATTTCCTCCATTAAAATCTACAATTTTTTTGTCTTCGTTGTTGTTTTCCGGTGTTCTCTAATAGACATTCCGCGATTATATATATATATATGTATATATATATATATATATATATATATATATATATATATATATATATATATATATTTTTGTATCTTTATGTACAAATTAACCCTCGAGTCACCTCAGTGACCTGTAGCTGGTATTATAAGAACATCAACTTTGAAATTATCTCTGTGAAGGAATGCATTAATTTGTTAGTGAATTCATACGTTTGCGTTGAGGGAGTGAATTATTCGAGAGATAAATGAATGAGTCTATCTCTTCGACAAAATGTTTTTTTTCATTTTTATTTATCCGATCATGTTGTTGGACCTTCCAATATGGTGCGGAGCTTGAGTTATTTCTCCGAAGTTACCAATAAAATTATTATTGATACCTCCGTAAATGGTTAAGGGTCAAGTCTTCGAGGGCCCAGTGCTCCAATTGATTCCAGGTGATGTGATAGCTAAGCATCATTACCTTGGTGTCCTCCCATGGCAGTTTTTCTCGAAACAGGTAACCTTGTTTGGGTAGCATGTGTTCTTGACTCATAGAACAATACTTCTTAGACGAGCATCGAATATCTGACGTACGAACATTTCTGGAACGTTTTCTTCTATTTATCAAAAATTTATTTTTAAAATTGACGTTTTTCCAATACTAACTTTTTCATAAGGCCACCGCATAAACTATATCATATGCGTTTTCCCCGAGTTGAGCTCAAATGTGATTCCCAAGTATTTTGCGTGATGATCAACCCTCCTTGAATCCCTCCCATGGTGCACACGTGAACAATCCATATTTCCTCCTTTCTAAGAAGTGCACCCACGTGTATATAACGATGAAATTTTTAGCATTTAATTTTAGACCATGTTCATTGAGTGCACATGGTGTGGCAGGCAGTCCAGTGGGTAGGACGTTGGGCTATTGAAAGGGTTTTTAATTACTGCGTAAAATTAAGAATTTATGAAGTAAATTATTAAATGGTGAGGGTATTTTGTACGGTCTAAAATAAAGTAAACTACATCTCGGAGAGATTATTTTTAAAATATCAATTTCTTAACATCATTTACTTTTTATTTCCTGTCATTTAAAGCCCTATCTTATCTGTTTTTGAGCTCAGTCAATAAATGAAGTCCGAGGCAGTTGTTTCTGACGCCGTTTGTCGACAAAGAGTTCAAAAATATATCTGTTGGTGACGGTATTATTTTCAACCGTGCACATTTTCAGAAAACTATTTTTCAGTTGTCCGCGAAATAAAGGACGTGTTTTTATTTTGCACTTGGCAGGACGAAATGAGGGATATTCTGGAAAATGAGGGGTGCCAAGTTCCTCTTCTTTTGTTTTAGTTTAGTTTTTTAATGGTACCTTGATTTTTTGGCCCAGCTATTCAATGGAACGGAGACTTGACTAATTGGAGCTCGGGTTGTCATTGATTCCGACATGGAAAGAATTCAGGGGGAGGCTTAAGGGAGCAAGACAGGAGAATAAACGTGAAGTTCGTGTGATAAGATCTTAAATGGTGTCATCTTGGGAAATATTGCAGTATCTTTCATCAGAAATAAGTTACTTGCTGTCGTTAACTTAGGGAATCGTTATAAGTCTAACGTGGATTTAGTGAGCGGGTTTTATTTTCTCCGGAAACAAAAAATACTCTTGCCTCAGAAACGAGAGTAAAGAGGTTAAAGTGCACCATGAGTTGAAATGGAGAAAAGGTTAGAAAAATGGATGACGAGTGACTGACTTTGGGTATCGTTTGTCTTCTTTTTTCTCATGGTTCGTTCATGTTTGTTTTTTTCCGGCTTCTTTCCTTCCTCGATCGGGTTTCACTGTGATTTCTTCTCTGCCACTGACACCTATCGCTTTTTTACCAGTTGGTCTACCCCCACTCTCTCGTTTCCCCTACCTACCTACGTCTCTCTCGCTTTTTTTCGCAGATACATTCTCTTGTATGCTCCTCTTCCTTTCATGATATTCATCGGAAGCCCTTTTCTATAGAGTCGAGTTCTCTATTTTTCACCACGTCCATGTCCTTTGTCTTTCATGATATTTTGTTCTTTTTGCAAAAATGTCTGCATTTATCTCATCTACACTATTCACATTGCAGTAATTTGCTCCCCCAATTATTTTTTTCATGAATTAATCTAAGAATTAATCTTTGAATTAATTCTGATGCTTGTAGGGCATTTTATGGATGAAAGTGAAACGAAAAACATCCCTCTCATCATCCTTAGTGGGTTCTGCTTCATCTTTTTGTATTTAAATTGTATCAAATCAACTTACGAAATTAAAAATAATGCTGATATTAAAAAAAGAATTAAACAGTAACTTCTGATACTTATTCAATATATAGGAAAGAATATTACTGATACAATTGTTTAAACTTTTTACTGCCGGAACAGTAAACATTTGTGTTAATAAAAATAGTCCTAGACATTTTTTATATTTTATGATTTATATATTTATAAAAACTATATCATTACACGAATAAATGTTTTGCTTCTTTTTTAAATTAGCTCAAAAATTGCTCAGTGATGTGTTAATCTTTAATTTACGTAAGCTTTTAAAGCTAAGAGTAATTAATGGAGAAACTTGCTTAATTTAAGCGGCGCCTACACATGTGCCCCTGTCGTCAACCTCTTTAGTTTTAACACTGACTAAAATTTATCAATAACAAATTTTATTTTACCATCCTCCATCTATGAATATATTCGCACCAACAATTTCCCAGCATTCCATCTTTTCAGCGATTGGTAATTTTTCACGGAAAGTTTTTTGTGCATTTTTTCTCGAAAATTTTTTCCTCCACCTTCGCTTGAAAAAAAATCCTTCCCCCAGCTCGCTTCCCGCTTTTGATGAATGGTGCACTGGTCATTACTCATTCCCTCCTCCAACGCCCAGTTCCGAGATCGATTTTGGTAACCTAAGGGGATTCCTATTTTTTTCAGAGGTGGAGAAAGTGGTTTTTTTTATTCCGATGAGCTAATGCATGCGTAACTAATTTGAAATTTCATATTTCCTTATAAATTCCATCGTTGTATAATATCCCACTTTTTGCTGATACTTGAAGCACACATGCCCTATCGCCTCCGTTTTTATTTCTTGCAATTATTGTTTGCTTAAAAGCCTTTTGCAGTCATTTCCCTCCAGTTTTACTACATGTTTTAGGAAGCACCCTCCGTAACAAAAGTTTATCGCGCATTTCACTTATATATTTCTGCTTTTGAATCTGATTAATGTGGTTTAACTAAGAATTAATTTATAAAATAGACTTAGTATTTCTTAAATTTGTTTTCTGCGATGCAAATTTATGGAATTTACGCAACATATTGAAATGAAATAAATAACTTTGTGATTCCACACACACTTTATTTGTGTGTGGAATTGCCAAGTTACTTATTACATTTCAATATTAGTATTTCTCATTTTTATTCCTTCTTTTTCCTCCTAAAATTATATTTATGTCTACTTCCGTATTCGGCTATTCCAAAGTTGCGTTCGTAATGTCTTACGATCGAATAGGTGTAATTCATTGTTGTTTGATTTTAGTGCAGATTATCTCCGAAGTGGAAGATTCTCTCCACTTGTGATTAATTTTGTGCGGTTTATTAATAAGATTAAAGAAAATTAATAGATATATTATTTGGTTCATTTGCTTTGCTATTAGTTGGTGCGCTTCGGAATTCCTGAGATTTTGGTTGTTTACCTTTCCTAAATACGGCTTATAATTGAAATGTCTCAGCATTTCACCATGTCGCGCAACCATATATACTTTCTCTCTTTATTTTGCTTCATAGAAAGGAAATACCGCTACGTTTTTACTCTGTCATTCACTCTACCTTCCCAAAACTTTCGCTCTCGCCTGCCTCTTTTGATTGGTGATGCTTCGGTTTCTTTTCTCGTTCCCAGCCACTTCCTGCATTATCATCGCAACCCTCAGTAGTCTTTTATCTCGCCTTTTTACTCATAAGAGCCTACCATTCGCAGTTGCCCTCGCCACCTTTTACTGGAGCTCCCTTGCCTCTTCCTTGGAAAGAATTCCTGCATCTAACCGCATTAGCATCCCATTGGGACCGTCCTCCCCTCACACCGACCGCCATCACCTGCTTCATATCCGGATAGATCTTTTCCCTCTCAGCCTTCCCCATCAACGCCCAGGGAGTCTGCATCATCCACTCACCCCCACCCCATCCCTCCCCCTGTGTACGTTCCTCCCTTTCGGTGCCAATTCCCCGCGCTCCCATTCCCAATGGGGGTCCCTCCTCTGTAGCATCCCTCTGCCATCTTATTTCCCGCTCATTTCTCCCTCTGCCATCGTCGTTTTCTCCAGTCCGCCTTCCCCGCATACTTTATTCCTTTTTCCCAAAAAATTCTCGAATCTCCTTTTCCGAATAAATTATCCCAAGCCTAAGACGACCACGGAGTGGAGCCAATTTTTTTAACCCCTGTAGTTGATGCACTTTTTTTTCCTCTCGAAATTTCTCCGGGTGGTTTAACCCTTTGGTGTTTCACCCCATCTTCTTCTCCTTCACTCGGCCTTTTTGTTAACTTTTAATTCTGTTTCCCTTTAGCCTGCCACTTATTCAAATATTTTCATCCTTTCTCCTCGTAGTTCCCCTCAGTAACTTCGTACGCATCAGTTGCTTTCTTATCATGTATCTTCTGCATGTCTTATCTAACCTTATATGACTTCTAGACCAATATTATAGCTTTCTTTATTTACCAGATCGCTGGTCTTCTTCTTCAGACCATTTCCTTTTCGTTTCCAAAAATTTTAAACCAATTCCTTCCTATCACTTGCTTTTCTCTTATTATCCGTTTATTTTGATGCAGAAATTTAAAAGTAATGTGGCATTTCTTATTATGATTATTTAATTCTTCCTTTTGTTAAAAATTTTTCTGTCTCACTACGAATTTGTTCTCAATTACTGATATGCATATTAGTGTTAAGAGTTTATAACGCATATTCGGGAACTTAAAGTTGCCTGTACAAATTAGTAGATCCCTAATTGATCGGTACCCTGGTAAATTCTTTATCAACCGGATTAATCTGTTTGAATGAAATGCGAATGTAGACGCGGACACGGAGTATCTAATGCGGCGTTATTAATTTAATAAAATGTCTGTTCACTTCGCGGAATTAGAATAGCTCTCTTTACACCTATAATCCAATGTTTGCATTATTTGAAGGGTAGTTCCTATAACTTGAAAAAGTAATGATCAAATAACTGCCGGAATACACATGCTTAATTATGTATGCGTTGACTGCCCTTTAGTTTTTACCTCCTTTTTCTACTTTTTCATTCCTCAAAAGGTCAGACCCAATAGCAGCTTTTCCAAATTCGGCTAATTATCCAATCATTTTCCCATTCCTTGGTACCTTTTTTAGCCCAAACTCCGCTCACCCTTATCTGTCGCTACCATCTTTCGTATCGTTATGTCCTCTATCCCTTCTCTTTTCCCCCGTGTTACTTTACCTGCCTTCCTCCCTTACCTGGTTCTGTTGTTGAAGAATACGTCTGCTGCATTCTAATGCGACGAGAGATTTCCGGAGGTCAATCTTTATTTGGCGTGTCGTCGTGTTTTGACTCGAGGAAGAGGTTGGGAAGGAGTTAGGTGAAATTGCAAGAGAGATTCTGGAGAGAGAGGTTTATTTCTAAAATGATGACGGATATGGCGGAATAGATTTAAGGGAATGCTTTCCGCGGGTTTTGGAACAGGAACGAAATCCATTTTTCTTTTGGTTAAGATAAAAACAATAATTTAATATTTATGAATTCTGCTGACGGAAAGCAGACTGTTATCTGACTTATAAATTTCAGTTTTGGGATAATGTCGGCTGGTTTCTTCCACAGCTGGTCCGCAAATGCAGTAAATGGTTGTTTAAAGTGTTTCCGGATCGATTGTAACATATCGTAATTGCCTATAAGTGTGAAATAGGAAAGGAGAGTTGTATATCTTGTGTGTACTGTGTATTTTGTTAATTTTTGTGATTTACGATAATCAATTTTTTGTGCCATTTATATTGGAATATATCAAGTGCAAATGAGCGTGATACGTTCATTTTAATTATCAGTTAGTAAAATGATATAGGTAATAACCAGTTATTACATTTAACTGCATCATTTTTCTGTAGTGAAATATAATAAATAGAATATATGTAGTGATACTAAAAAGTAGCGATATATAGTTAGGTGATAATCATCAGCTCTGTGCATTCTATGTCTAACATTGATATGGTGAAACATTATGCAATATTTCTCAAAATGTGAATGCTGTACGCAGTATTGATTTATATGGCTTCTTTCTGAAAATATTCGTTATTTACAAAAATTAACAAAATTGTTATATTCTATATGCATGGATGCATTACTCCCAAATGTAGAAGTCAACTAGTTTTGTCGCCGTTGGTATCAGTTGTACGTTTTCATTACGGTGAAGTATTTTATTTCAGTACATAGAGCTACATATAGGCATATGTCTTGGAATTATTTGGCTTTTCCTCCATACAGCTGCGTTATCGTAATTATGTATGAAATAAAAATTTGAATTACTCCTATCTGTCAATTAATATTCTCCTTAAAATGTATAGCGTAATGATTATTCAAATAATTTGATGAATTTACTTCTGTTAGTGTTTTTATGTGCAATTTTAGAATAGCTTCCCAAATATCTTTCTAATTAGAAAATAGTCTCTCAAACTAATAGTCATTCAGAATTTTGGTTACCTCTAGTTATTTGGTTCAGTAATGTTTTGCGTTTCATTTGGCGCCCTTTCCTCCTTCCTTAAAATTGTGTGCTTCATTTCACTTCCCCCCCCTTGTTGTACAGGTTTTACAAGGAAATGTAAATTTCTGAAAGAACTTCTTTTTGTATTGGTAATCTATATTTTTCGGCGAGTACACTCTACCTTGCACCGCTACCCCTGTGTGAACATGAACGAGAACAAAACGGTGACACGACTTCAGTCCAGCCGCCCTTTTTAGTCTTACCTAAAAGACTCTTAAGACTCTCCTCCCCTGTCCCTCACTCTCCCAAGACGCAATTTTCGTTTGTGCGGAAGTGGATCCCGTTCGAAAGAAAAAAACCTAAAAAGTTGCCCCTAAAAAAAGATGACGCCTTTTAAGGAGACAAGACGAGTGCACCGCCGCTGCACGGCACAGACTTCATATTCTCCTTGTCTTCGCCTCACTCCATCTCAATCTATCCTTTTTTTCTCTTTCTCTATTTGCTCCTTTTCACACTCCGTACTCTGCGAAACTCGGGAAAGAAGAGGGCCTCCGGAAGTAGTTAGGCATCGGCCGGCAACTTCCAAAATGCGAGGTGGAGTCTCCACTTTCAGGAATCCACCTCAAATTTTATGAGCTGCGAAAAAGAAGGAAAACTTTCGCGGAATAAGGGATTTAGTTTTTACTGCGATGATTTTTATTTTAATGACATCATGGCGGAAAATTTTGGGAATTTTCTATCCCCTCTCCTTCGTCCCATTGTCTCCACCCTCTGTCGTCTCTTCACTCTCCGTAAATACGCCGGATAAAAAAGTTTGGCCCGTGAAAGTCTAGTCCTCATTTTTTTCTTTACGGCTGCGAAGACCCTACAGTCTTGAATCTTGGTGGTTTCCCGGTTTCGTTGTTCTTTCACTCCCATTCGAAATATTTTTTAACCAAATTTTCGTATCTTCTTCCGATCTCCGCTAAATATTTTATGCTACATTTTCATTGATTAAATTTTTGTATCGTCACGTAGTGAAAAAATCACTTTCTTTAAGTAGAGGTATGTGTGAAAGACGTAATTGAGTTTGTCGTCTATGTGTAGTGCAAATGGTGTTAAAAAATTATATTCTTGCCCATATAATTTTACATATTTTCGTAGAGGGATATACCTATGCGGTTTTCTTATGTCTGTAATGATGAACGATTTTGAAGTTGAATAATAGCATAGTATTTTAGTGTAAATTCGTAAAGACACTTCTAACGCATACAAATATTAAATGGCCATGATTTCGCCAATTTCCATTTTCGACAAACAGTAAAAACAAGGACAACAGAAACTAACAACTGGCACCATACACAGAACTCGGCGATCCGCCAATCACAGACTGCTCATTTGGTCTCAAGCAACTAGCGTCGCTAGTGGGCGGGACTATAGTCCACGTCATGGCCGCCAGATTGAACCAGTTTCCGCATTTATTGCACAGACTACGTATGCTATGATGTTTACGTAACTTTCCAAACTCATACTCTCAAAATAGATAGCTAAGGTGGTTATGTCTCGCCTGCTACTTAAATGAACAAGTTATCGTTAACATTTTAAAATATATATTGAATTGTAATACGAACAAATTAACATTTTCAGAGGGATGTTTACCTTTTGCTGCTTGAACTGCTTGAACTGTTGAAGAAAATGTTCCATGGATATTTAGTTCAAATATTTATCACGAAATAAACAATAGTTTCCGAAGTATTTCCCTGGTGGATTGCGATTGACCGCACGCCTTCGATCATATGTGCATTTCTCAATGGTTCTCTTCGGAAATAGGGCACAATTCTCTGACCAACAAGCTGGTGGTGTCTTCAGGTTCAATCTCTTGGGGGTTTTGGAAACGTACCTCTCATCCGTTTGCAAACTCCATCGTAATTTTTTTAGATTCTCGTCCACCACTCAACCGACGAATAATTTCTCGTAGGTCTTATGCATAACCTCTGAACCGTTTCCTCATCTTTTATTCTCATTCTGCCTGTGAGGTTGCCATTGTTGTGCAACAATACTTTTGGATTTTGATGGCAGAACTAGGCCTAGGTGCCCATTGTACCGTGTGCTTTCTTATTCTTGAGCTACTATAGATAATACTCTCCAAAGTGCTCGAAACGTATATTTTCCGAGTATTTTTATTTCTTTCTCCCAAAGTGCGTCGTCTTCTCTCATTACCCCCTTTTCCTTATTTTACATCCCAATGCCGTATTTCTTTCTTTTATATTTTATCTTATTCCCCGTGCACATGTGTGTAAATCTTATTCCGATATCTCCCTCGCAAACCTCTCATCCTTTATCCCCGTCTCCCTCTCGATTCCACCCACCTTGGCTCCACGGAGCCGGAGGAAGGACATTCTGTTTTCTTTCCCACGAATCCGGGCCGTATACGTCGTCGTTTCTTATCGCATTTCCTTCCGTATTTTAGTTTTCAGTCCGTTTTCCATTTTATGGCCATTCCACTCGCTTTTCGGGTATTCCTTTTGCATTTCCCGCGTTCAGTTTTCTGAGCCCTTCGTTCGCGTGAGCTATTTTGCCGGATCCAATATTTTCAAACTCGGACTATTATTAAAACGGGCCTAACTTTCTTCATTTTCGTCAATGCCTCCTTCTCTCCACATCTCTTGCCTCTAGGGGTCGACATACTCTTCCCACATTTCTCTAGAATATCTGGTGCCGTTCATCTCCGATTTACCACCTTGAATTCCTTTTTACCGCCTTTTTCACGGCTCTATCAATGAATCATAATTATAAATATGAGTTGAAATAGGTATTTTTTTTTAAATTTCCTTGTCGGGTATTATTCTCATCTTTTTAGTGACTTTTTTAATTTTTGTGTTCCGCGCAGCTTGTGTTTTCCCTCGGATATTTCTCTTCCTGTCTTCTCTCCTACTCAAGGTTTCGTCTAATTTTCCTGTATTATTTATCTCGATTCTACATAACTGAAACTATCCCTGCTCTTGTTTACCCCAGAATTCGTTTTTATTTTTCATGAAATAACATCTTGTTTACGTTGACCTTCTCATGAATGACATTTTGATATTTAAAATATTGATAGTATATTCCTTCTTGTATGAAAAAATGTTTGAAAATTATTTATCGTTTTTCCTTTTAGGACTGACGTTAATTTCGTCCATGATAAATAGCCAAGACTACATGTTTCCTCTGCCTGACACATATCGCATGTTACGCTTGAATGTCGTGATTTTAATTTGATGCATATTAATTTCAGTTGTAGTCACCATATGCCAATAGGAATATTTGGATGCCTCTGCGCAGTTCTTTTTGGTTTAAGGATCTACAAATTCAAAAAATAATATTTGTTGACATTTCTTCTTATCTAATGCCTTTCAAATAATTTTCTTGAACAGAGTTCTTCTAGTGTTGCAAAATAAAGAAGAAGGATGCTTAATTAATATGCATCAAGAATGTCAACACATCGAATGAGTTATATTTTATCTGTTCGGAATCCACGGTTTCTTGTTCTTAAAAATAAATATATTATGATAACCAGGGTTTTATAATTGAGGTAATCATTCCTCATATTATTTGTCAAAAGCCTGACTCTTTCGGCGAAATAACTTGATTTTCAGTTCAAATCCTATCAACGAATCCCAGGTTCATTTCCAAGTGAATACCCGAGCTACTTTTATTCGGATTCAATCTCTGTAATTTTCTAGTAAGAAAAACTCTCTGACAACAACAGAGAGAATGGAGAAAAGAACTGTTCCCCATAACCTGTATTGTGAATTTCGACTTAGTACAATTTGAGCCATATCCCCCTCTATTACCGAGCTCACCTTCTGTTTGATGCCTGCTCCGGAAGAAAATAGCGAAATGTTAATTACTGCGTGCTAAAATATTATCATCCAATAAGTTTTAAAATGAACTTTTATATGTGCGTCACAATCTTCAAGGAAAACATGGTCGTTGTCAAAGACCATTAATTAAAATGCTCCCTGGCAATTTCTTCATTCCTTTTATTTTATTGTCCCAACGTTTTCATCGACTGTTCTACGTATTGTTTCTTGTCTCACCTACTTAATTCTTTCCATCTACAATCCCTTCCATTATGATATTCGGAAAAATATTGTTTCACGGGATGTGCCCAAGTAGTGTTACTCTTCTTCTCTTGTCTTCCCTGGACTTCTCTCTTCACCCACTGTTCGAATTACTTCTTCAGTAGTCACTCCAGCAATCCATTTTGTTCTCATCATTCTTCTTTAACACCACACCTTATTTACCTTTTCCCTTATTTTACATGCTGTTTAAAATATGAATAATTTCAGATGTATTTATGGCGGGCACACCTTAAATTTACGACAGGAAAAGGAAAAGCAGAACGATTCTGGGAATGCTGAGATCAAAATAAATGTTAATTTGGTTACAGATCACTCTCCTCATTTCCTTCTCTTTTATCTATTTTTTTATGTTTCACCTTTCCTCTTTGGTCTCGCCATTCTTTCCACTTTTCCCAGAAACTCTTAGGTCCATTTCTGCCGAACACGGTCCCTTTTCCCCGTCACCGGCCACTCTTTCCAGTACCTCCATAGGAGATCCACTTAAGGGGATTGACGTGTGCAGTCCCTCTTCTCCATTGCGATAACCGCCCTTCAGTCGCTTCTCTTCCAAAATTCTTCTTGCTCCAGTCTTCCTCCTTCATCACCACTCAGTTCCTCGTCTTCGTGCCACTGCATGTCAATCTCTCATTTCTGCTTGCGTGACTCCTTGAAGGCGGTGGCATTGGACTTTTATACTAAGCCCTCGTTTCTATGCTGATTAGGTGGACGGGATTGCTCTCGGTACCCCTAAATACGAACGCCGATAAAACAGTGAAAAATTTATATTAAATAAATATTTCAGTTAAAATTCATTTCGAAATTAAATTTCGGATTGTGGTATTTAGTTTTATTTTTTCATCAAACAGTAATTTATACATTGAGACTGTTACGTATTTTTTATGATTTTCCTCTGCGTGTATGATCGCAGGTCTCTAAAAGAGGCGGTTTTGTTCATGTATACTTATCCTATATATGTATTTAACGCCTTCTTCTGGAAGGGTCTCGTCCCATGTAATTCACTCTTCATTTACCCACTGGAAAAAGGGCTTCTCTTGCCCACCGTTGTCGCCACAGCTAACTCATTATATCTCTTTTATTGTGTCCGTTCATATCCCCGGAGCAGGTGGGGTGGTTTAAGGATGGTTATTGGGTACGGGAGGATGAGTAAGCATACAGTGTGTCGTGGAATACGACCCCCCGGAATATTTTATACTCTTTTAAGTTGCAAGTGACATTATATTAAGTGCAAGGAGCACCCGGCGTCGTTCATCAGCAGCTGTTTAATTATTAATTCTGCTTTTGTCAATTCTCAATTTGCATAAAATGATTATTTATTTTATAAATTATTTTGGATTTTAGAATAACTTATTTGGGAAAGTTTCCAGGATTGGCATGAAAAAATTGTAATTTCGCATATGACCTCCGGTTTTGAGGTAATTTTTTACTCGCGGGGAATCGGAAATTTTTGTCGGGTAAATATATTTGGAAATCATTGCTCATATTTGATATTTATTTTTTGATTGAGATCGCTTTTGGCAATCAGAACCATAAATATGAAAATATATCGAAATCATGCTACTTTGAGCTCTTATTTTATTTAATTCGTCATTCGTTAAAAAGAACACTGTATCCATAAACCTTGTTTCTGATAATTAATGGATTGATTTGATTCAATAATTTCTAATCTGGCTCACCGTAGCTTTGGAAGCCATTTTTCAGTTGTTCAAACTTTCCATTTTCTGGTCAGATGACTGTATTCAGCAGAGTGGTTTTTGTACGTTAATCTTCCATGTATATTCCATTTCCTATAATCCCTCCTTTAATCTTTCAGGTATATTTTCATTTCCTTTTTCTCTCTCTCTTTTTACGTAGTTTCTTTTTCCCTGTTCTCTTCGTGGTTTTCTTTCTCCCTTTCCACCCGATTTTCTGGTTTTTATTCTCTTTTGGCTTCCCAAGCACTAGCATTTTCCTTATCGGGTCGAGAATGGGGCAGTAGACATGGAAGGGGTCTTATCGATCGGGCATATTTGTCTCTCTCTCCTTCTCTCTACCAATCCCTCTCCTTTCTTCTGCGAACCCTCGAGTCCTGCTCTCTATTTTATTCGTGTACCCCCCATGGCCCTCTGGTCCGATGACCGGGTGACCTCTGCTCTCCTCATCGCTTCTCGACCTTCAGTGAATTTCATTCCATGATGGTTGATATCCACTATGTTTATTTCATTTGGTTTTTGTATACTTTACATTATTTCCTAATATCGTATCGTCTAGGAGTTTATTTTAGCCTTCCTGGTGTGCCTTCATCCCCATCATTTCAAACTTATAGCTTCGTAGCTGTGTGTAACTCGTGTAAATATTCTATGCGTTCGCATAAAGTTGATTTTTAATGATAGTATGCAATAACTATCTTCAGGTTTATTAAATGTATTTTTTCTCTCTTTTCTTACAGGTAAGTCCAGTAAAAATGTCCATCCCGAGTGGGTAACATGGGAATCGCATGAAATTGTAAGTTACACATTCATTTGACATTTCCATAATGGAGTTATGGAAGCTGTCTAGTTACTTTCATGGTCTCCAGCGAAGAACTCAGTCACAATTTCCAAGATCCTAATCAATTCATTTTCTTCTATCCGTTTCCTCTACAATAATCTACGGTATATTTTTGCTATCTCTCATATTCCGCTTCATTTATTTCACATGTATTTGTTGATTTACAATTCAACAATTTTAACGTTTTTATTAATTTCAATTTTTAGTGGAAATGTTTTTTTAAATGCGACAATTTTCAAATGATTTTTTTTGGTTTCATTATCGATAATATCACAAAATTTTATTTATCCCTTTTAATTAATACATCTGCTCTTATGACATCAGAGAACAATTGAGCGTTAAAACACTGGCAAATATTGACTTGGTAAATTTGCAACTGTTAATGAAGCATTGGCATGGTGCCTCTGCTTTAAATTAAATTTTAAGGACTGAACACTTTCATCCTAATTTTTGCTTTCTAATTTGTTTCCCTAATTGGCTATTTTCGCCCCAAAAATTAAATCACATTTTCTCTATTATTCTTATAAATTTACTACTGATCCCTAAAATTACTTCTCCCAGTGCAATTGAAAAGGAAACTAGGGAGGGATTCGGATATTCATTGCAATATATTTCACACTAGATTTTTATTTTAATTAAATTTAAGTGTACAAGGTGGAGTCGGGAACGTGATTCCAAATTCCAAAAATAGCCCCTTTACCCTTAGGAATTCCGTTAGCAGTGGGGTGGGATAGGTACATAAAAAGATGGTTCTTCGGATACGCGGAAGACGCGTTTTGAAAGCCCAGTCGGCAGGTTAGTGCGATGCGTGTATTTCTGGTCGACGAAACATGGAAACATGTGGAGCATCAGACGAGGGGAACGAGCGTTGGAGCGCCGTGTGGCAGAAAGAAGAGAGAGGGAGAGGGGCTCCCTTGGATTAAAAAATTGTGTGTGCCTTCCCTTGCGTCAAGCGACCCCTTTCTTCCCAGGGTGTTTACGTTTTATTATGAACCCATATCGGTTAATGAGAAATAGTTGTCACTCAGGAGAAATAGTGAAATTTCGGACGTACTTTTTCTTCCTCATGAGTGATGGGAAGTGTACATTTTTGGTTCGTGCCAAAAATATTTTCAGGGGATGAAAATGGAAAGGGCCGAGGTTTTATCTCCACTTATGCTTAATATTACGGTGAAATTTTAAATTTCGTCATTTTAATCTTAGCTTTATTTGTGTAAATAATATCTATTAGTATTGATATTTGGAGACACTAATAAATTATAAGGCTCCGTATTGTGACCCTTTAAAATAATTTAATTTTGGATACTACCTGTTAGTACATGAATTCTTGAATGAGCATTTCTATTAAAGAGTTTTTAACGGTGTATTCTGAAAAATGTTTATGCTTAATTCTCTGCAGTCAGATAGTAATCTTCACAGAGATTTAGAAAATACGCTACGGGAACATAAATGGATGAGCACAATTTAAATGGACCGACAATCGACCATATTTAGTACCTAAATAATGTAATTAATAAAAATATGAATCCCCATCCTAAAATCTTTCGCTTTGTGATTGCTTCAGCCAGCACTAACACTCTAGTGTGCGGAAATAAGAAAAAAACAAATATATAGTATATCAGAAAATGAGTTGTCTACAGTCAGTATTTTTCCGAATGTTTCCCAATTTTATCCGACAGAAAATTCATTTTTCCTTAGTGTCTCAGAGTCTACGTTTAAATTCTGATTAAAAGAAAAATCGTCTTGTGACGGGAGAAAACGTGAAACGAATTGAACAATAACTGGGATATGGGGGTGGTAGTCATGATTTCCATGATAATATAGTCCCTATTCCCAGGCACTTCCCTTCCCAGGCACAGATGGGCACTTTCAGGTGAATTTTATTCACTCGGTTGGTAGCAGCGTACTTCATTTCATTAATTTTACTATAACATACATTAGATCTTATTAAAATAACTGAAAACTAAACTTTTAGGTCTACACAAAATAAAATAATGTTGGTCACGTACTAGCTCAACCTTCTTTACTCTTTTTTGGTAGGACTGCGGAAGGAAGAGGTCATGTTTCCTCATTAGCCTGCTGATATTGGGTGTATGAATTTCTTTAAAATTTTTCAAAGGTGTCGTATCCCATAGACCGAAACTTGAGTATTAACCATTTATACGAGACTATCGGTCTCGAGAAAAAGACGTGTGAGGTCGAAATTAAGCAGTTAGTTGAGAACGTTTTTTCGCTAGTGAGTAGCGTGGGTCTTAATGGCGCGGAAGGTTGGGAGGAAGCTATGCATATCCTCGTTAATCCCCATTCCTTCGTGGAGGACAAAGATTAATTCGAAAGCCATTTCCCATCGCGATAAGAATTCGATCACGTATCTCACTCATTCTTTCTCTCTTTGCCTGTATGTTTGTGTTTGTAGGAAATACGTATCTCTCCCTGGATTCCACCTCTGTCTATGGCTCCGGTAAGCAGCACTTTCAGATACTTCTGCTTGCTCACGCCGAACTGAGTGTACTTTTCTTAAAAAATCAAATTAAATAATGCTTATCTCCCGTGCATTTTTCTCTCGTGCCTTTATCTCTCGTCTATGGTGTTGAAAATCCATTTCTAATTTGTCGTTAATTCAACACGCAGCACCGTATTCACAGAATTGCGTTCATTCATCTACTACGGACATAAATACATACTCTTTCAAATGTTTGTTGGCGTATTTACATCCGTATCGAAGTAAACGTACCTTTTTGAACTATCTTTATGATTTATTACTGATTTTGATACGCATGCACAATATTTTCTCTTCAATGAGAAGATTTGAATAGCAATTTTTATGTCTGGAAGAGCAATATTTTCATATGACTCTGCTCCTTTCTAATTGAATATTTCCCAACATTTGTCAATAATGAGGACATTAAAATGTATGCTAGCTCTTTAAAGAATACTGGTCATGATGTCGATCATCTATTTATTATCCCAGGCTCTGGAACAGTTTTCTGTAATGTTTTAGCATGTTTAGTTTTTTTGTTTTTATAAATTTTTCATGTAAAGTTCCTTTCTTCCATCATCATATTTCCTTATATAAGTGGTACTCCTAAAAAAAATTGAGTTTAAGAATTATTTCTCGTTTTTATAATTCTGTTGCTCTATTTATTTCCATTCATTTGTATTAACTGCTGTTCGTATGCATCTACAAAAGACTGCTAGTTTCTGCTTAGAGGGAAATCATTGAGTTTCTCTATCCATATTCAGTTTTATAAGAGGTTGTTATATTACTCGTAATATTATCCATGTATGTTCCTACCACTTTAAAAATATGATTATGAGTTAGGAATCATCTCTGTTTTTATTCAATAATATTTATCTCGTTCACCCAGCTTGATTATGAGAAAGATATGTATGTCTTTGAGCCTGAATATGTCGCCTATTCGATGAAACCGGTCGTGTGAAGTAAAATGTTCTGAGATCCAGAGGGCATTTTCTCATGCTTATCGTCAGGTTTCACTAAGTAGAGCCTGAATCTCACAGTATCCTCGCACTTTGCCAATTTTTAGGTTTAGGCATAAATAGGCATGATTATTTAAAACTATCAATTGTTATTTGTATAAATATATCAAACATTATGTGAACAAGTAACATTTAAAATCATAGTCGCGTGTGCGGTTTCTATTCCAAAACAAAAAATATTTTTCGTTGGAAATAGTCATCGAAGGTTTATTTTTTGATTTCACAATTAGATATCCCGAATAAATATGCAATAGTGATTTCGCTCAATTGTTACTTCATTTTTCCATATTATTACATGTGATATACCGGTTAAGGTAGGTTTTTGGGGTGGGCACAAGCTACCAAGCAATTCTTTTGTTTCCGCCAACAAAACACAACCCAACGTCTTGCTCTGCAATAAGTCCCTCTTCAACGTCATATACTTTCTTCCTCCCATCATTCCGTCCAAAATCCCTATCCTATTCCTGCCCCTTCATTGTTTACCTAACATTCTGCCCACACCATACCAACACTTCCTAGTTTATTTTCCTTTCGGTTCATTTCATCTTCTCCATCCTCCTCCACACCGATATTTCAAAAGCCTCCAAATCTACGTCTATCTTCTTGCTATTTTTTCATGTATGGCATCAATATTTTTATATTTACCTTGAATATTTCCTTTTGGAATAGGATATTAAGCTTTTAATAAAACATTAAAATTAAATGTATTCGATGGTAATATGGTTTACTTTCTGTTTAGTATCTCGTTCACGATTTAATATCAACAGAATTCCAACTGGGAATTTTGGATTATAAAATAAATCAACTAGCTTGACCCTTTTAAATGGAAATTTTTTCCTATTTGTTTGGTAGCGACAGTGGAAATAAATTCATGTTTTATTATTTGAGTACCTAGTGTATTTAAAAAAAAGTAGATAATGTGCACGAGATGCTGCAGTTATGGATCTATGTCTAGTGCAAATTCTCCGGGAATCTTTGAAGAAATTACAAAAAAATACCTTGAAGTTGGAATTTACCGATAATAATATTTCATTTTTTCTAAGTTTTACATTAAAGATATTCTATAATACTATATACTGTATATATATCGCTATACAAGTGTCGCTTTCGATCTCCATGTATTTTCTTATGAAGATACTGTTCTCCCCATGCTTAACAATCGGAAATGTTGCTTACTATAGAAGTCTTAATTATGAATATTTAAAATATGTTAAGGAAATGTTGCCACTTATGAATCATTTGGTGCGGATTAAGAAATAAAAATACTAATTTTACCTTTAACCCTTGTGCTCGGATTTTATGGTTACATTCCTGATCTCTCAGCAATTATTCGTTAACATTCTTTCGGATTTATTTCGCGGGAGATTCTACCCCTTACTCCCTCCTCCTCCTCCCCACCCAAAGTCTTCTTTTGGCGATCCATGTCCGGTAGGATTCCATCACTGTAAAAGTGGAGACTGGAGAAAGGTGGGGGTGGGCAGGTGGGTCTTTGGGTGGGTAAGCCTTTGCCAGCCAGAATCATTTCACCACATTAATCCCGTTAAGTTGATGGAATCTTCAGCCCCTCACTTTCCCACCCAAACTCCCCTCTCTATCATCATATATACCCTTTCCCCTCCTCCCCTTTTCCTCTTCTATCTAGCTCTCTCTGAATACGAAAACGCTTTCTTATTATGCGAGCGTCTGCATTAAATGCTGGGTTAGGGCCACTAATCCTGCACCGGCTGCACGAGCCGTGCCCTTTGACCCCACCTCTCAGTTCCAACTCTTCCTCAACTCGTAACATCTACCTCTATCCTTGGGACTTCCACCCCTCCCGTTTATGCCATCCCACATCTCTTTCGCTCCTCGACCCCTCTTCGCCCGCTCTCTCTGCGGAAGCTTCTCACTTAACTATCCCTACCGTTTTCTTCAACTTCCCTTCCACCTCAGCCCCCTGCATCGTGTCTCCCATTTTCCTTACCTCCATTTCGTTCATTATGATTATCTCTGTATTATCAGGGTCTCCTAGTTCTCCTCCGTTCTCACCGTCTTCCCACAGTCTCCCAGCGTCGGGAGTACCTTCCGTTTACGGCTTAGGCCTACCTTCTCGACGAATGTTTCATTTGCACCTACCCACCCTTTATGCCACCTCAGTCGGTCCATTCATCTCGTTCGTCTCTATCTTTCATTTGACGTTATTTCCTCATACTTCCGTAATTTTTTCCCAATGTTTTGTCGTGTTCGTTATTATTCTGTGTGATTTTTTTCCAGAAAAAAAATATTTTTATCCAGAGTTAGGCATTTTTATTCATGTATTATCTCGTGATTAGCAATGCCCATTTTTCATTTGCCATGAGCATTATGTCGATTCCACTTCCTCAAAGTAAATATTACCCTTCATTCGCGTAATTTGGATCATTCCGTTTTTTATGCAATATAGATTTATTATAAATAGATGTTAATAATTAATCTATGGAAAATTAATTTGAAATATATTTTTAATATGCATTTTTTTATGCATAAATTCTAAATTTTTCCGTATTGTGAGAAGTTTCTTAAGAATCATATAAGTAGTGGGTTTGAACTCTGATGTTCATATATTATATGAAATATATATATAGTCACGCATACATTTAAAATGTGCATACGCCGTGTATACACGTAGAGATTTGGATTTCCCACTCCTTTCCGGCGTGCAGTGTCCCTTTCATTCGCCAGCCCTCCCCCCGTCTGTGAAGTGAACCATCCCGCGGCGCATGACTGCCTACTGACCACCCTCCCAAGCGGAGTGTCGATGACCCGGGGACAAGTGATATTCGCTCCATCACGTCCTCCGTCGCTGATGGGTGCTCTCCGTCCTCCCGCCATCGTCTTAGCCGCCACCGATTCCACTCCTACCCCCCTTCTCTCTGCCCTCCATCCCTCATCCTTTGACTCCTGGTACGTGCCCACCTTCTCCCCTTCCTCGGGAGACCCCTGACCCCTTCGTCTTCGTCTGGCTGCCGCCTCATACTCCCACCTCATCCTGAATCCAGCAACCTCCCTCTCCATTCTCCTTTCTGGCAACTGGACGGCTGGAAGGACCCAGCGACACAATCGTATCTCATAAACCCACGCTGCGGGTCACTACGCTATGGGCAATTGGTGCGGGAGAGCGCGGAGGAAGGGGCAGTGGGATAATTCCTGCGTCAATCCTTCGTTGTCCAATTCTCTCTCGCTCCCTCTCTCACTGCTTCTCCCCCTCTATCTCCCTCTCTCTCCCTCTCTCCCTTCCCCTACCCACCACTCTGTGGCGTTAACTCAGCCCTTTAATCTCGGCACCATATTGGGGTTTGATCGGCGGGTATTACTTCTTCAGATTACGATCCCGCCATGCGGCTGATATGCGGCGTTATTACGGTGGACTCTTTTGTTGAGCATTGAAGTGTGTTGGGGTATATGGTGGTCCGGAATTTTCTCGGCTGCGGCACTTGAAAAATTTGACCTTGAGATAGCCAGTAACCAAATATTTCCGAGATAGATTGGAATTTAGGATATTTAGAATCGATTACAGTTATTCTGTTGATTGCGGGATAAATGGAACGACTCAGAAGTGCAGTTAATTTAGAGAAAATTCTTTTGCCTTTTTGCAAGCATTGTAAAAATTTAATCTCCGTGAATATCGATCGTAAAATAAATACTTCGTTTCTGACAGCTGACACGTCCGTTTCTTCGCGGAGCCACGTAGGACCCGAGTTGGCTGTCCACTTCCCTCTCTATCCCTTCCCCCAACGCCGTTGGAAGTCAACCCAGTCTGTCCTTCCCGAGATTTTCCTCCCTCCTGCAACCTCTGTCCTATCTCCCTGTGTCATCTCTCTACCCGTGAAGGGATTTTGTCGTGAAAAGGGTCGAGGGAGGGATTATTACGCCGTCACAGAGTTTCCGGGGGCATTGAGGTGGACAACGATTTCGGGGACACTGTGACTCTTCCTCCCTCCCGTCATTTCACTTTACTCGGTTCGCCAACTCCCACTCTGCCTTCTTCCCATCTTCTGCATTGTCCTTTGACTCGACCCCCATTCGATCTCTAACTCGCTTTACGGCAATCTCGTGGATGTTTACGTAGATTGTGTGCGTGTGAGTGCATTTATCCTAGCCTTTGCATCCTCTACTGGATGTCAGAAGTGAGGCAGTGATTCAACGCCGTGGTTGGAATACGGTTGTTCTTCAAGTAAATAACCATATCAATGATTTACCTTTTATGTGATTCATTTAAGGAGGTTTCTTTTAGCTTGACAAAAAATTCCATTATTTTACACATCTTCGGCTTCTATGAATCAAGAAACGTTGTTACACTTATCACAGTGGATGTCCACTACTTATTGTACATTATTCACAATAGGGAATACAGTTCCGATAGTTCGACGATTTCATTTTTCGAGATTGATAGCTTTCCTTTCATCAACTTGAGTTCTTAAATCTTTACAGAAAAATCGAGTGCCTTGAAGTACATAGTAGTTGGTTGTTAGTAACGCCTTTAAAAAGTGTACTGCGCTCTGAGAGTAGCCACATTAATCTGTTAGATAACACTCAATGAATGTATCGTGTCTTGGTAGATGGGTTTTTTCTTTCAGTCATGTTCTGGATGAAAACCCCATCCACCTTTATGTTGCTATTTACGTGACAGACCTTTCACATTTTATCGTGGAAGTTTTCAGTCAGACGTTTTTCCGTCAGTTGTTCGCATAGAAAAAATTATTCCAGCAATTACCATAAAACGCTTGTTTTTCACCGTTTTTGTGTCCTATTCGCCATTCATTGTCCCCCGACTCCCTATGAAGCTCCTCTCGCTAGCAACTCACTCAATCATTTCCCTCTTTCCCTCCTCTGCATCCCTCACCGTGCGTTCTCTCTCTTTCTCACTCTCTGGCATTGCTCGTATTTTCTATTCTTACCCTCCTCTACCCCTTCCACTTCGGTCTCCTACCGCCCCTCAACTCAGTTGTCAAGTGAGGCCTTCCCTCATCTCCCGCACATTCTCTGGCTCTTCTCTTTTATTTTTTTTCGAACAAAAAAAATAGAGGGCTTCCTCCTTCCGTGCCGCCATGTACTGTTTCACCCTACCCTCTCTTCATTCTCTCCTCCACTCTGTTTCCGTCCCACTCCTCTCCCCCTTCCACCTCGCTCCCCCCGTCCGGCACTTCCTCATCCTCTCTTTCGTCTCCCCCCTCCCATGAACTCCCCTCCGCCTCCACCCTCCTGCGACCTCGCACTGACCTCTGTCCGTTCTCGCCCGAACGACCGGGTCGCATAATTGACGCTTCGTAATGACTGCGGACTGCTATGGCGGTGGGTGGTGGAGAGACGGCGGGGGGGTGGGGAGGGAGTGTTCAAGGGAGGGTCGGTTTTAAAAAGAGGGGGAGTGAGTTAGTGGGTGCGAGTGAATGAAAAAAAATGTGTGTGGAGAGGGGGAGGGTTGCATAGAGGCGGGAGAGAAAGAGGGAAAAATGGGGAGGGATCGAGATGATTCTGGCGGGAAGGTTGAGCGGGGGGCATGAGTGGAAACACTGGAGGCTTGTGATGGAGCGGGATTATTCGTCGAGGTGAGAGAGACGAGGGGCGGTAGTGGTGGTGTTAGAGGGGAGAGATGCCGAAATAAGGGTAGGCGTGTGAGAAATTAAGAGAGCGAGATGGTTATTGTATGCACAGTGGAAATTCATAAATTACGAGTCCTATGTCCCGTCGTGTTAGCTGTAACAAGGGCTAATCACATGTACTTTTCACGGAGACAAGTCCTCTCTCTCAATTTTTTCTGCCTTTCGCGTATGTGAGGCAAAAAATACTCGAGGAACAGGTGATGGCGGAAAGCAACGTATTTGACTTTTTCTGTACCAGTTTGTTTCAACCCAGTGATGTGGCACCGCTCTCTATACCTTACTGATTTCGTCAGTAATGTAGAGGTCAATGTAATGTCGTTTGATAAGGCCTTCATTTATTTATTTTATTTTAGGCATTTTTTTAGAAAGCTAATTACGTTCAGGAAGCAATACATCCGTAGCACTCACAGCAGGATACAACTTTCCTTGTTAACAATGCTTCCTGCATATTAATGATTAATTTTTATTTCGTCGGCACTACCCCAGTATAATTCTGATTTCTCTTGATAATTTATCTCCATTAAACGATGGAATACATAAAAATATTTTTGAATTGTTTAAACGACATGTGTTGTAATGACATATTATCGATGTTATGATTATCATATTTTTCAAATGTTGATCACTGATATTGCGGCTTTACATAAGTGTGGTTTATACACGTACGTGTATTTTAAAGCGTTTTCACTAAGTATTAATTTAAAAATTCTTTTGATCTATATTGCTCAGAAGCATGCCAATGAAATCTCGTGCATCCTTTGAGAAAGTAATGGCGCTGGCATATTTCTGTGAATTCGGGCGAGCAACGGATGAAACAGATGGGTTCGTGAAGTATACAATTACGCTTTACCCACCTTAAAAATATGAAGTTTTTATTAAGTAGCATCCTACGTCTATCGTAGAACTTCATCCGCATTTATTGAATATATTTACATGAAAATTGTGTTATAACTCTTAGACCTCCTCTTTTCGGAGCCTTCTTTCAGCATTTGAAGCATCAGAATTCGTGGGGCAGGAACCAAATAGGCAAAATCCTGCCGGAGAGGAGGGGTGCCAGAAGGAGAGGGATGTATTTCACGAGCGTTTAAAATGGTAATTCCGAGAAGTGAATTACATCGCGGGAACGAGCGTTTTCCCCTCATTAAACGCACGACTTCGAACCGTGTGTGGCCATCGCATATTCAGTCCATCTGGGGCGAGTAATAACGAGGCTTAATGGCTACTGCTCCACTCAATCCGCACTTAATTACTCAAAAGGATAGAATGCGAACGCTTCGCACGCCTGCCGAACCGAAAAGAGCACGGCAGCGGCTGGGACGGACGAAAGGGTTGGAAATGGTAGTCCGCGTGTAGTAAGAGGGGGAGAGAGACAGGGGTTGCGGAGATGTGTTATGTGTCGCAGGACTGCTTCCTCTTCCCCGGGGTCGAAGGTAGCACGTGGCGATAAGTGCTATTAATTGACTATGTCCAAATACGGTGCTCGCGGTTTTTCCTGAGCTTTCGCTGAGACTACTACTTCTCCTGCATTCAAAAGAATTCCGCCACCCCCATTATTCTCTCCCCCTCCACGAGCTCCTTCCTCTAATTCTCCTCCCATCCCCTGTTTATGGTTGTCCTCGCGTCCAGCCTCAAACCGAATCACGTTCTCGCGTGTAGAAGAGGTGTTGAAATGTTTGGCGTTTCGGAGAGGGAGAAGGCATGGAGAAAGGAAAAGGAAGAGGCTTTTTGGGTTCGCTGGGGATATGCAAACAATTTGAAATACTACTGTCCCGCCACCAATTCCCAAATTTCATTTTTGGTGGTTGTTTTTTTTCACGTCCCTTTGTGGTTCATTGTTATATTTTTTTGTGTACGTTCAAAAGCACCTTCGGCAAAGTATCAACCCATGTTGTAGGTCTTTATTTTTCTTGCATTTTATGAAGCTAATTCTTTATCTTTTCAAAATTTACCCATGTTTTTATTTCGTGCAACTTAAAGCCATTGCAGTTTGCAGTCGATAGGTTTGCGTGTTCTGTAATCGTTAGCACGAAACTGGAAGCGCTATGAACTCGAAGCAGGTGAGAATGATAATTCAAGATACGTTAAACTCTCACAACGACTTCTAAACAGTTGCTAATTTGAGAATGCCATTGATAGCTGGCGTATTATTTTGTTTTGATCGTCATATTATTTTGTAGCATGAACTCATATAAAACCAGTACTGTGCAATTTTATTAATAATAGCTGTAAATGAAACTAGTCCCTATGGTTGGTTACTTAATGTTTTAACTTGAAAAACTTTCTCCAACCGCATTACAACTTTATTTTTAGGTTTTTCCGAGCTTCGTGCGCAAATTCTCTTCTACAGATTTTTCAGTGAATATACAAATAGCCAATTTTTTGTGTGTTTGAGTGTTTTTCCGAATTTACTTTATCATACTCATATACAAACTCTTAGGAATATGCCTGCCATAGGGTACCTTAAATTGGCAATAAAACCAAAACTCTGTGCCGGAAATCGTTCGTGAAATACGAAATGCCGCTTTTATCAAAATTTCTTTAAAGCACGGAACACCGAGCGTGGGCAACGTTCTATTTTATAAATCATTTTTAATCTAGCCTTTCTCTTTCACAAAAGAGCCCAACGTTTACCAGCCAATCTTAAGGCAGGATGTCTTAACAAATACTGAGAAACCCCAGGGAGGTGACGTTAGATGGAGAAAAATTCCATAGGTGGAACATGGCGAGGGAAAGTAAGCGGTGACAAAGGAAGGGAGAAATATAGGAGAAGAACGAGGAAGCGGAATAGAGAGTGCAAGGTTATGGAGTAACGGTGGAATCGAAAAGCGTTGATTGTGTGCGGGAGCTGTGATGGGATTCCCTGGGAGATGGGGAGGGGAAACGGGAGGAGTTGGGCTACTGGCTCTCCGACGACGTAAGATTCCGGCTGGTCGAAAGAGGTTTTCTAAGTCTTTGAGAAAAAGCTGACCGAAAGAACGCACTCGGCACGGGTTTCTTGTTCCCTTTTTTCCCTATTTCCCATAGTTCCTTCCTCTCTCTTTTCTTTTAAGGGCTGGCAATGTAAGGTGGTCAGAAGACCGGAAGGGAGGGGAAACAGGGTTGGAGGGAGTCCCACGGAGGAGATGAGACGGAAGGGGCGGGGAATGGGGACGGATAAGGGTGCCCTCTCCCGCGTTGGAGAGAGAAGAAGCCCTGTCGTTCCGTCGTGTCGGGAAGGGATGTGAGAGGGTTTGGATGGGGTGGGATGAAAGGGTTAGAATGAAACCGGCAGGCGAGGATGGTCCGGAGAGTTTTAAAAGGGCAGGAAAATGGCGGGTCACCCACCTTTCCCTCGACTTCTTCTGTCTCCTTCGCTCTAGCCCTCGTCTTCCCATTTCCCTCCTTAACCCCTTGATCTCGCTGGCTGGCTGCTCCCTTCCGCCTCGGCTACCTTCCGTCACCTCATCTGCTCCTTCGCCTTCCCACTCTCTCTTTTTTATCCATAGTCCAAATGCCCTCAGACCTGCGGGGGTAATGTGTGCACGTCTTTCTGTGCTAGCACCGCTGCTCTTCTGGTTTCCCCACCGGTCGTTCCAGTTCCTTCAGTTCTTTCGCCCTTTAACGTCCCCGTTTCTCAAAGCGTGAAGGCACAGTGGCCACTGATATTCCTTAACTATTTACTAATAGTCCTCTAAAAATTTTATTTAATAATATATGAGTTAAATCTCTTATTATTTTATTTATTCTGTAACGTAACTCTTATTGAATTTCTTCTTGAAACTGGGTATGCATAATTTCATTAATCATTTACCTCTCGTCCGGTTTTCTTTCACATCGACTTGTGTCAAGTTGTGTATGTTGTGTGGACCTCAAAATGTGTTGATACCTTGTAACAAAATATGCCTTACGAGAATACTTAATCAGTTTTGGTGACACCAATTCTTAACAGTTTTGTTCTGTTCATTTTCTTCATTTGAGTATCATTAAAAATGATTATGTATTCACGATTATATTGTGTACTATGAATTTGACCGACGGAAAATTTCTCCATAGTCATCATCAAACGTGCATTTACTTCTGTCCAGGGCATCAGAGTATTCGTACATTACAGCAGACATTTTTCTGTAACTATATTCCATTTCATTCAGTACTAAAAATGCCAAATCAGGTGAACGTTTTGCTGGTTTACCATTGCCCCGTGATTTTGACTCAACTAAGAATATTTAGCGTCTCCAGGTGGTCTTTGGTGTGCGTTATTCGTGTTCTCGAAGGCAGAAAGAATTTGCCTTTTTCCCCCACTTCAACAAATTCGTTCCCATTGCCTACTTTTTAGGCCGTGGTGTAATACGTTTGCTCCCCTCTTCTTCACAACTAAAACCCTTGGCCCCCTCTCCCACCCTCACCTCATTCCAAGCCACTCTTCTTACCCGCCTTGACACCGGGCTCTCTGGGGCTCATCGAGATAAAAAAGAACTCCCGCTTGCTTGCCACCTAGGCAGTGTGTGGTCAAGCGCCCTTTAAGCAATCTCATTCGGGAGAGAGGAGTGAAGGAGGGGGAGAGGGCAAGGAGGGAGCACTACTCTTGCTCCTGAACCCCTTCCCAAACCTTTTTCTGACACACTCAAATCTCTTTACACTTGAAGAAGAAGGAGAGAGGGAGAGGAGAGAGAAGGGTGCGCCTTTCTACGTCCTTTGTGTGGGAAGAGGAGTCATTCTCTCCCTTAATCTCCGAATCCTCTTATATTCAACCGATGGGGAAAAACACGACGAAAAATCCCCCACAGGATATCCCACTGCCACCTCGCTCCCTCTCTTTCTCTTTCCCATTCTGCCCTTTGTTCATTCCTAAAGGGCGGAAAAAATGTGAAACCAATGGAAAGGGTCAAGTCACGTTCCCCTCGTGTTTTCCCTCTCAGAAAGAAAAGTTTTTAATCACGGCTTGACCCACATCGTTTTTCAGGATTGGTGGCAGGGAAGATATTATTTCTGGAAATAAAAATATTGAGAGCAGTTCCGCTCTTTTGAAATTTTTCCTACTTCTATGAGACGGTATAAGGAACGGGGAGGAGGGAGATCGGTTAAAAGGGGAGGGTGGAGAGCGTTGAAAGGAGGGAAGAGGAGGTCGGGGAAAGGAAGGAAGGTGGAATGGGTGAAAAGGCGAAGCGGAAGGATTTCATTTGCGGCGGCAGAACCATTTCCAATTTTCTTAGAGTTTTCCCTAATCCACAATGCCTGGGAGGGGAATCTTCCTGGTCACTATAGTCTTCGAGCCTTTGGACCAGGGAAGAGATATCAAATGATTCTTGGAAAATGGGGTCAGATTGGTAAGAAGGATACTTCTAATTTGGCGGAAGAATGCCCTCGAGAGTTAACGAAGCCGTATTCTTTTACCCTTGATGGATCAGGTTCAACAACAGCATAAGGGCGGAAACTGCGGTTGAGGTATTTTGATCTCCCTCCTTAACATGAGAAGGTCGTATCGTTTAGATGGAATTTAAACCATTCTTTCGCGGTACGACGCGAGTAGGATAATGGTGTACCACATCATTAAACGAACTAATTACTTATAACTAATAGTTTATCAACACATACCAATTATTAATAAATGCAAATCAATTATCAATAAATACCAATTTAAAAAACTTTTTTAATAATTTTAAACCTCCTTTACTGCGCCATGAAATTATCTTTTGCGAATGCAAGGGTCATTCAATCAATAGAGTACGTTTATGTAAACAAGTAAAATAAATTCCATATTAATAGTTAATCCTCTGGATTTTTCTCTTCTCTAGTTAGGGTTAATACTAATTAAATTACTTTGCTATAATAATCAAGAAGTGCCTATCGAGAACTAACTAGAAGAAATACTAGTCAAATATGATAAAACATATTAATGCTTATGGTAATGGAAACGTGAAGTCGCATTTTTAATCTTGTGCTTAGATTCGTACAAGCATGAAAAATTCTTCATTATTTTTATTTTATTTCATAATGGTTTCAGCTATTAAACACTGAAATATTCTTTTAACTTAGATGTTAAGATACGCCGTTGTTTATTTAAGCAACCCATGCTTACTTTGCTCAGAAAACATGGGTTGATTGAACTCGCAATTGCATACAACTAATTTGTTTTAAATTGCCACTTCGTAATGTTTAGATTTGTTGTCATTTATCTCAGCAATTATGTACATTTCGTATTATTTGTGTTATTGGATTTCATATTATTTTGGGCATTTTTGAATTACTTCTGTGATTAAGCAGAGGAACTTCCTAAATTATTCTTTGATGGACTTAGTATATTTTCACAATTTCCTGTTTGTCGCCCTAAGTAGAACGAAGAGAAAAGGTTAAATTGTAAAAGTACACGGAGAAAAATACCGTATTTAAGTAAAGGGGTGATTTTTATACGTATCGTGACGTTCCGGGCCTCGCTCACATCCTCCTCTCGCCACCTTCCGCACCTTGCCATTTCCCAACATCTCGCCTCGAACGACTCCGACGGTGCCGCAGCGACCAGCCAGGGGCCCTCCCCCCCTACCTCCTTTCAAACTTGGTCGTCAGCCGTTTCTACCACCCACTCACCTCGCCTATTCCCTCACTCCTTCCGTCGCCCCCCCTTAAGCCATCTTCTCCACCGTGCTCACCACGCATCCCTCTCTGTTCCCTCCTACCACGCCAGTATCTACCCCCAAACTCCCATTTCCCTTCCCACCTCCCTACAAGACCCGCAACCTCCCACGCAAACCCTCCCCATTGCGACTTTCTCTGCAGCGAGACCAATAACGCTGAATTTATGGTTTTTCGCGAGGGGGGGGATATAGGGGTCGTGCTAGGGATAGGGAGGGGGGCAGTCGAGGGGGCGCGATGTAGAGAGGTCGAGGGAGGAGCGATAGGCTAAAGGGTCTTATTTCTCTTATTTTATATGCTTCCGTCTCCTCTTATTCTCTTTAAAAATTATACATTTTTTGTAGCGATCATAAAAAGTCTTTCGAGTCTTCTTCATCTTCTTTTTCTCTCCCATTTGGAAAAAGGGAATTTTTTTCCAAAAAGAAGTAGAGTATGGAGATATCCCTCCTTTCCCCAATGTCTTCTCTCGGAAGACGAAGATATTACTTTCAGCTGAACTAGCTATGTTTTTGGCCTTTTTAATGGAAATATGTGCATATTTGCCGAGAACACTTAATCTTTTCGTTTTTGAGATGTATGTCTAGGCTGAAGTCCACGCTTGAATGTTTGAAGTCAATAGCTCTCTGGAAACGTGTCAGCCATGAGTTGTTATTTTTTTATCAAAATAAAAATGTGTGATGAAAATCAAGTAAGATCGACGCGTGTGCACATCATGTATTCAGATGTGTGTGCGCATATTAAAGATAAATGCATATATATATTTATTTATTTATTAGGTAATCTACCGGTTAAGGCAGGTTTTGGATAGACACAACTACCAAATAAATATTTTGTTTCTCCTAGCAAAACACAACCAAACATCCTACTCTACAACATTCTCTCTCTTCATCTCTGTGTACTTCCTTCATCCCGCCCAACATTTCTTTCCTATTCCTACCCTTTCCTCGTTGCCTTACGATATAATAGGCCTATAATTATATATATATATATATATATATATATATATATATATATATATATATATATATATATATATATATATATATATTAACTTTTGGACGGCACAATAGAACACAGAATAAAACAGATAACACGTAAAAGGACATTATATTATATATATACGTATTTTTTATTAAAATTTATTTTTTTATAAATTACCTCATTAAGGCATTATTGGAGTCGTTTACAAATAAATACGAATAATGTTCAACTTTTAGATATACTTGCAACAATTTTTTAATTACCATAGTCATTTTTCTGAACTTTTCGATAGATTCTTCTTCGACGGTAAACGTTTTGAAGTTGAAATACTAAAAGAGATGTGCTCTCATGCCTTTCCCATCGTCGATCTCGGGTTGACTTAAGTGTGAACATATCTCTTTCGCACACAATACTGCCGAATAAGTCTGCGAAAAACTCCCTTAAATCATCGGGACCGTAATATTTCGATATCGCGTCCCATCCAGTGATCAGAGGGGCAAGCACATTAGTCCAAATAAATTCTCAGCGCTGTCTCGAGCGCCTTGGGAATCATGCCGTTTTCAACCTACGGAAAAGGGGGTTCTGAGGAAGAGAGAATCGTTCGTGAATAAAAGTTGTCGGTGGAAAAAAACTGAACGAGGAGGAATAATGATAGATATGCCTGGGCCAGAGAGGATAGGAAAGGAGGATTGAAATGGTGGCTTTTGTAAAGAGATCGTTTTAAAAAGTGTGGGGAGAAAAAACCTTGGGAAGTGGTTATCACATTGGCTGCTGGTATTAACCGAAACGTACGATACGGTAAAGTGAGGGAACATAGGAAGAGTAAGAGGAGAATTGTGGGAGTAGGTTGGTGATTAGTCGTAGAGGGAGGAGGGAAGGTAGGGTTAGAGGAAGGGTGTGTGCACGAATCAGAGTCCTTCCGTCGGCGCATCTGTGATATGCTGTTTAAGATGGAGGAGGAGGGTAGGGAGAGAGAGAGAGAGGAAAGGCGAAGTGTACCGTGGGAGACGATGAGTAAGAAGGAGATGCGGAAGCGGATCGTAAATTTCTTCCTAAAGCGTAAAATTCGGGATTTTTGGAGGGCGAGAAATGCGGATGAAGTCTAGTGGATGTTTGGGAGGGAGCGGTTGGAATGGAGTTGAGGGGTCGACTGCCGGCACGCCGAGCCCCGCACCATTGGGGTGACAGAACAGGGAAATGGGGGTGGGGGAAGGAGAAATTTGCCGGGAGTGAGAATAAAAAAACCAAGTACATTTCCGAAAATTATAGGTCGTACGTGTTGTATGTGAGATGAGATTCACTGACGGAGAGAGGTTATGAGGCGGTCGAAAAACAAATTTGTGACCCAGAAGATGGTCTGCTGGCCTCATCTGACGTTATGACGGGTTTGACCTTTCGGCGTTAGAACTAACTCCCCATCACCGTCCTCATTGTGGCCCTTCCACCCACTGCTGACTGACACAAAAATATCTTACCTCTCACCGACTCTCTCACCCACACATTCACACACACGTACCTCCATGCAGACGAACCTCTTATACACTGTGACGTGTCAGTCGTCTTTCTTCTTTCCGTACGGTTCCACGCTATATCCTTTGGAACTTTCGTCCTTCTCTTACCTCTAGGGTCTCTGTCAATTTACCATTTCCCATCTTTCACTGGGTTACTCTCCGAAGTCATTCTCCCGACTCCCTTTCATGGATCTCAGTTATTACCCCTCTATTTCTTAAGTCTTTCTTTTTTTCGTGGTTCTTCCACATGCCGTGAGGTTCTTCAGCTATGCCGATCAAATTCTTCCCGCCTAAAGTATCAATGGCCTCGTCTAAATTCATTTCTTTCTTTCTCAGTTCCTCTCTGCTTCCACTTGGCTCGTCCCTCTCTCTCTCTCTCTCATCTCGCCCCCACTTCCATCGCTTTCTCTTCCCACTCCTGCTTGGTTTTTATTTTCTAGCCGCAAATTTTTTACGACTTTTCTCGGGCTTCCTCTCCTTCCCCGCCTCGACGTATCTCACTGGCCATTCGCCACTTATGTATTTATCGACTTTACTTCGCCAACTTTCCTTTGCCTTCCAATTTTCCGCCCTCTTCCTGAGCTGGGGTCTTTTTTTAATGCTCTCTCCTCCCATCCTCCCTTTTTCATTCTTACCCGTTTCTTTTTCTGCACTCTTATTCCTCCGTAGAGTTCCATCTTTCGCATTCTCTCTCAATTTTGGCTTGAAGACTACCTTTCTGTATTTTCACTCCGTCACTGTGACACATAAGCATAGAAATTAGAATTATTTTTCTTTGGATATTACAAAGGAAACCATCCCTCTTCTCTGTTGGTTCGTGACTAATTAAAAACAGCAGCGGGTAATTTGGACCACGAAATAAGATTGAAGGATTGCATAAGCTCCTTGTATTGCTGTCTTTGTATTAAAAAAGTACTATTGTTGCCACTTATCTTTGTTAAAGATTATGAACTTGGATATTAAAATTTTAATATTAAAGAATCCCTACATATGTAATGAAAATGTTTGTTGAACTTATTATTTTCACTTATTGAAAAAAATCTCTGCTAATGAATCTTTTATAAATAAATCCTAATTGTCTAGATTTATTTGAATTCAGTCCTAATCTAATGTACTTAATATAATTATCACGTAGCAAGAAGTTATAAACCCGTAGGCGGCCCGTAACCACCTACGGGTATCATCCTAATGTATCCTGACAATATATGCAACTTTCCCATCAAAAGATAAATGCGTGGTTGCATATGATGTGGAAACGGTTGGTAGAATATGATTTAGAAGCAAGAGAAAATTTCTCACTGCAAACACCATTCGATTCAAAAGACATAAATACATTGCGTATCCTCTTGGTAAAAGGCGAGCACGCGAGCTTCGGGTTAATCAGGGAGCTTACCAGCCGCTGAAGTCAATCTGTGGGTTGCCATCGCTGCTACTTAAGTGAAATCAGCTACCATCCATCGCTGTTTCCATTTGCTTCCTAAGCGTTTGGGATTCTCAATTTTTTTATATTACGCCGGAAATTTCGTAGTAGTAAGTCCATTCATTATTCATCCATCAAAATGAAAGCCTTAATGCGTTTGTTCGGATTGATTGAATAATTTAAATTTGTAATAATGATTTCGGTTTTGAACTATATAACGATGTACTCCTATCTTTTGTACGTAAAGTTCATATCTTTTTTTGTAACGCTATCGATTATATTAATCTCAACCATCTTTGTTCTGATGTGAACTAAGAATCTCACTAATATATCACATCTTTTGAACTTATTATTCTGAATAGAGGGACATTTTTTCGCCTTTTTATACATAATAAGATATTTCTTTTCCGAAGTGGGTTTCTGGCATCTCTCAACGTTCGTGACGAAATAAAATGTAGTGCATCAACTTTCCTTCTCCACCGTTTACATGCATAAAATGAGAGAATGTAAAAAAGTGTGCCAAAATGAAATTTAGTTTAGATAAAGCAGTGTATGATAATAGCAATATTCGAACGTTGTATAAAATGATTTTCGAAGAAAAGTAAGAAAAGAAACTTTCAACTATTTATGACCTAAAGTATCGACATATTTAACGTCCCCCCTTGAAACCTTATATTCATTTCCCTTTCATATAAAAAGGAAAATGTGAAGATAAAGGAGTCAGCAGAATGCCAAAGTAGCTGAAAGAAGCTACGGAATGGATAAAAAAAATGTTTCAAGGAGAAGTTAATTTCGTTTTCAGAAAGTCCTTCGAGTGAAAGGAAGGCTTAAAAGAGAGGGAATAGAATGAGTAGATAGGAAAATAATACATTTCCCACCACAGTCTTTTTATTACGGGAGGAGTTAATTCATCGGAATGGACTGAAAAATGCCTTATTTATATATTTTTTGTTTACGAGGTCTCTCTCGTTAAGAGACTTATTTTGGTATTTTTAGTTGCGGAGGACTAAAGACTCAAAAGTGATGAATATAGTCGGTCAATTTTAAGCAGTGACTGAAATAATACACGCCTCGTTTTTATTCTTGTATGAATACCCTTTATTCGTCACCACCACGTTTAATGATTTCCTACATAGGAGAAAAGTTTCTTTGACTAAAAAAATAATGGAATTGAGGCATGGCAAAGAATTTAAATTGACAGAGAAGAGATGAGAATATTGAGTTACGGTTCCTTTATTCCAGCCTTTTATCTTACGTAACTCCCTTTGATAACGTGCCTTGAGGTAGTATAAACGATTTAGAAGAACGCTTAAGAAAAAGCCTAACATCGCACGAATGAGCACAAGAATCGTTCGGGAACATGAAAAAATGGACTGTTGTGGTCAGTGTTTACTGTGGATAAATGGTATTCCAGTGAACAAATGGCGTCCACCGTTGGATGTTTCTCCTATTTATTTTGCTGACTTGAAATCGCCTCTGCCGTTATGTCTCGCGGTCGGGAGTCCAAGGAGTAAAACCCCGAGCAAACCAGTTAGATTGCAGGTCACCCCTTTCTCCCTAATCCTTTGACTTCTTGGAAGGCTTTTTCCCAATCCCAGCTCACCAATCATTCTTATTTCGTTCCATCTCCTTCACATCCAAATTCACACCGTTGGGAGGTTTTCCCAACTTCACTCCTCTTCCTCCCGCTTAGCCTTGGCATCATTCCCCTTGCTTCTCACTCCCTCTCGGCTCCGCGGAAATATCCTTGTTCTCCGCAGCCGAGACATGGATTACAGTGCTCTGCAGCTCTCCGGCTTGTGGAGCATGTGAGTGACATTTAGGGCTCAGCGTATTTCATTTTCGTTTAATTACTTCCAGATATTTGTTTTATTCCTTTCGCCCTCGCTCTCCATTCCCTGAATCTCTTTCCCTCCCCTCTGTTCCCTAATCCGTCTCTCTTGTCATTTCACTCGCGGCATCGCTCTCTCACTTCTTCTTTCCCTTCTTCATTTCCCTCTGCTGCTGCATAAGAGGTCCGTATCGAAGCCAGTTTCTCTCGCTGCCTCCCACATAGATCCGGCAAACCCTTCCTTCTCTACTCCGGTTCTCCTAGTGCATATAGTGTACAGTTCACTCCATATTTAGTAATGCTAACAATCCCGTTTAATTTTGAGTACTGGATACTTAGATCTTTATGCATGCTAATATTGTTCTCGTGAGCTATATTTTACCGCTGCTGGATCTGCTCATGTCAGTTTTATCTTTTTCACTCATTTGGAAGTGACTTAGTCTGTAATGCATTCTTTTCAGTGAAAAGTATGCATACTGAAATCCTATTTCAATTAATTCTCCCACCATTGTTATCTTAAGTAAGGTATATCACATTTTATTTTTATTAAATGGTGTATATTTTAGCACCTGTTATCAAACTTCTGTACTATTGGTTGTTTTCATACCGAGTGTGTCAGAATTTTAAACCCGTTTTTCCTCGGAGACGATGGGGTCTTACGGTATGGTACATTATGTAGCTTGGCAGGGCACTATTATCATACCACTCGTTTACCCTACATCAGAGTAAAATAAACGAAAAATTTACGTCAGGAAATATTTTGATTCCCAAAACCCGTCTCAAAACTGTTTTACCGAGATTTCCATAAGATATTTCCTTCGGTATTCCTCAAGTCTTGATGAAATATTGATTTGGTAACAGAGTAAATCGTCACATATCTATCCTAACTTAGATGTTGTTCATACAATCCAATAGCATATTTAGCCTTCAAGATATCGCAACGGGCATGAAAAACCACCAACAGTGAGTAAATAACTATCAAAGTCCATGATTACTCGACAGTTATTTGGGCTCTCTTCTAAAATAACCATCCATAAATCCTTCTCTATATTTCCCCAGTTCCCTAATTCCGAGAAATGTGTTTCAAACCGAGGTGTCGGGATGAGCGGTGAGTTTGTCTTCACTGTCTGTATTCCTCTCCATCCACTTCTCTCCTTGAGTGATTTCACTGTGTAGGACCGATCCCTTTGTTCCGCGAACTGGATGGAGGCAAAAAAGGGGTCGGCTTAGAGCTCTTCGTACTAATACCCTTCGATAATATGCGAATATCAACAGTTCCCATACCCTCAATCGGGATCACTATACTTTTCTCCGTCCCTGAGCCCTTCTCCATTCATTTAGCTTAGCAAACTACGCCATTATTTTTCGGATGCCTTTCTCCACTACAATCCTTTCGGGCCGCCCCTCTCTCAAACGCCTTCCGTCCACCCCGTATTCCTCGTTGCGACTTCAACCTTTGCCCGATGTGCCCGCTTAATTAATGCACACGTCTTGTTTTCTGCTGAGGAGCTCACTGCTCAGTTTTAAAGCCCTTCCTCGCCTTTCTTGTAGGGTAATTTCCCACTCCCGTGCGTCAGCGCCCTACACATCACACTCGTTGAAACCCCTTCATTCTGCCTCTCCACCACCTCTTTTCTCTCTTTTTTAGTGTCACGAGGCGGTGTAAAAGTATCCTTTACCATTATTTTGCCAGTATTTATTTGCGTATCTCGTATAAATTTGCCAATATTTATCGTTCCTATTCGATGTCAAAGGGTAGGCCTGATGGTTCATTATTTTCACCCTGTTTGAATATCTGATTACTTAATTCCGTCCGGTTTCAGTAATCGTGCATATTGAGAAAAGATAAGGTAAAATCCTGGAATGATATGGATAATAATTCCTTTGAAACTTGGGATAAAAACTTCTTGTCTTGCGTTGTATTTCATGGGTAAATTTTAGTGTGTGTATCTTTATCTTGGTCATTTATTGCGATTTGGAGATTAATTCCGTTTTTCTAGTGAATATTTAAAAGTAATTGTTATTATGTTTCGCTTTTTATGTTAGGAAAATTATTAGTATTTTTCTGACGTTATTTCTGCTTAGCTTTATTTGAAAATTTTCTCGTAAAATAATTGGCCCATAATTTTAAAATTCGCGCATAGTCCAAAAGAACTTGGATGTTTATAGCCGTGATGGAATAGGCAGATAATCAATGTTTATAACATTAGTAAAACGTTGCCATAGCGGTGTGAAAACACATTCAAATTTTTTTATGCCCTGTACCCTGCCGGGACGTCTATTTGTGCACCTTTCATTAATCGAATATAATATGTGTATAGAAGGAGCAGTCGCTACGAAAGGCATATATAGATTTCGTCTTGAAATCAGTTTCTTATGATTATTTATTGACATTAGCGAGGGCGGAGTGGGATGACCACGACCGTTTCATTATTCAGAAATACCTCAGGCACCGTATACTTGCAGGTTAGGTGTTACAACTTTTAACTGATAGCCATTCAACTTAGGTATGGGAGACTTAAGATTGCCAGGAAACTGTGTCTTTCAAGGGCGGATAAAGATGAGAGGGTGAGGAAGACGAGGTGAGAGGTTTGGGGGAGTAAAAGCTTGGAATTCCTCGCCCAGAGAGAAGCGAAACTGCGGCGTTGTCGGCGGGGCTGAAGAGAGGAGGCGTGCGATTTTCGTGGAAATTTGAAGGAGGGCGTTGTTCGTATAAGGGGAAGAGGTGTTCTTGCTGGGAGGGGTTTTAGCCGAGAAGGGTGGGTGACGGAGCCGTACGGTGGATGGAGAGAGTCTTTCGCAAAATCCTCCCTTCCCTCGGTCCCTTTCGATGACTCTCTGAGGTCGACTTCCTGGTCCTGGTTATTGGATTACGGGGTTCGCTGCTGGAGAGAGATAAATCACCTAACAGGGGTGGCAAAAAACCTCCGTCCTACCCCCACCCATCCCCATTGCTCGTGCCTACCACATATTCTACTCTCCTTCGTAGCCTGCCGCACGCTCTCCTCCCCTTCCTAAGTCGTCTTACTCCTCTCCTCCGCTCCCCCTTCCTCTCCAAAATCCTCCTCCGCCATCCCCATGCCCCAGAAAGCCTACCCGTGCCATCCATCTAACCTGTATCCTATCTCATTCATCCTGCGAAACCTACCACCTCTATTTCCCTCAATATCTTTCCTTCCGTTGTATTTATAGCTCCCCACTCTTGTCCTACTCCCTCACACTTTCCTCGCCCTGACTTGTGCGCGAAACAATATCCAAAAGGATAAGGTATGCGTAACCTGCTAATACTCATTGTTTTGTTTGAGAATGGTTTTTGTTTCTGGTTAGTGGAAAAGAGGTATCCTATCGTTCCTTTTATTTATTGAACAGCCGTCAGTGCAAACATGTAATCTCTCGGTTCACAGGGCAATCTTAAAACAAGCCGGTCTAGCATTTCACTTTGTTGGCGAGTTCACGATTTCCTGCGAGTGTAATTTAACCCAGGCTATTTCTGCGGGCAATAGAACAACCTTGCTCTTTATGTCTTATCATTATTTGAAGTAATAAGAGTTGAATTAAATTTTGTACGGGAGACATATTAATTCATGAGGATACGTGCGTTAAGCATGTTTCGAAAGCTGTGGTAACTGCACACCTTTAATGTACGTATTTGTATTTATCTAATCAGGATATGAAAGCTTAGGTCAAAAGCAGTGTTTTAGCTTATCATATTGGCTCGTATTTCATAACGAGGAGATTTATTTCTCCTTCCAGTGAATGGAGAAACCTTCAGAAAATTTACGAATATTTTAATCAAACTGTTTTTCCTCATTTTTCTCCAGAACGGGGTCGTGGTCGATTTATTGATCCCATCCCTTTATAGCTACAGCAATGCCGATAGGTATTATAGGGCGAACGTTATGAGCAATTTCTTAAACTCTCGTTGAAAATAATAAATCTCGCTTTAGAGAACTTGCTTTTGTTGTTTTCTTTGTCTTCCAAATCGAAAGTTCTCCGTTATGATTCAGTTTTAAGTTTTTTGACTAAATTAATTTTTTGAACATTGCAAATGAAACGTATTTAAATTTCTTCCATTAACATTCTATTTTAATATCGCTGCAGATGTTATCATTTGTATTTGGCTCTCGGTTTAGGGAGCATTAAGAAATGCCATATACACGTTAATTTACTAGTGACTATTTATGGAAATACCTTTATTTCGTATTGTTTTTCAATAAACGGCTTTTAAAATGCTTCGAACTTTGTAGTTTGGTAAAAAAAAATTCCTACTAGTCCATTTGTTGCCATTATCCACTCTTTCGCTATGTATTATGTATATTTGTTCAATGTGTATTTTTTCAGTGGAATGAATTAATATCCTCTTTTTATCCCAGCATATGGTATCTTCAATTGGAACATTTACAATCACTCTTCTTACTTGCTAAGCGCCAGAACTATTTAAGATCTCTTTGCAATGTTATCGTAGTTTCCATGTTTGATTTGTTATGCAGGCCAGATTTTGACAACTGCCTCCATACAGATAATGAGCTTCAACCGCATTTAAGTATTATCCTCACGTACCCAATCCCAAAATATTGTACAGTTCTTAAAATGTATTGATTAGGACAGTACCTGAAATTCATAAAAGTTTTCTCTGCTAATAAAAATGTAAACATAAATTTAAAAAAAATCAAGATTTCTATATTTAGAAAACTGGTTCCTTTTCCTGTGAATCTATTTTTCAAATCTGAATAATACAGATATACCTTTATATAGCTTATGTAAAATTATTTGCGTACATTATTTAAAGTTTGGAACTCTTTATAGTGCCAGTTGATGTCAATACATATCCAAGAGGAAGCCATTTCCACGAACAAAATTGGGGGTTTGAGAGAATGCTCAAATAATTACGAAATCTTGTTATATTAATCGAATATATAGGTTTAAGTAATTTGAAATCTTAGGGATATAGAAATCCGGAAAGAGATAGTGTCGCAATTTGTTGACTTTAAAATATCAAATGTATTGTCATATAAGAATCTATTTACCCATACCCCTATCTGAACTGGTTTGAATAACATTCGGAATTTATGGTCGGTTTTTTTTAACGATATTTATTTCCAAACATGCCTTAAGAAGATATTCCAGGAATCTCTGTCCTTGTTATATCGGTCCCGGTAATAACAATTAAACTGTTTACGTAACACAGAGTTATAGTTTTCAATTTTCCTGGGACTCAAGCTCGTCTGGATGTGGCTTTAAAATCAATTCTTTGTTTAGTGAATTGAGTATACGAGGACATGCCCATTGAAATCTCGACGAGTCTCTTTCCACCTGGTTCTCCTGCGGCAGTGACATACAGTTTTCGACGCTCACGACCGAAGTGGGACTCGAACAATGGGTTAGATAGTTGAGATTTTATCTAACGAAATCATGAGCATTTTTTAATTATAATAAAATTATCATTTTAACTTTCTTTCCTTTCATTAGAAAAACAGCATCAAAGGTTTTCAATTTAACACTATGACTTTCAAGTACATAGCAAGACAATGGTAGAAGGGGTTTTCTTTCTTCCCAGCGTTAATTGCTTTTGCCTGGAGGATCATGAAGCAGGATTTTCATCAACTCTTTTCACCTAGGTGGATTTTTTTTAATGGATTCTATGCATCTGAGGTAAATGCATTGAAATTCATTGTAGGTTTAACTCTTGAATTGATTTCCTTTACTCGCTTTCCCATTTGACTACGATGTATCCATAAGTTAGGCTCATTATTAATAGAATTCAGTATAGACACATATATATGTTCACTTCTAATATCCCCTCTCACTCCTCTCGGACGCACCCCCCTCTCAGGCCACCTGGGATGTCCGCACTGCACATACACTCACACTGAGACGCACGGACGCACCTGCACCCACTCACGCTTTCTCTCCTTTCTTGGGTGGGGCACATTCTACGTGGACCCTTAGCCCGGATGGACAAGGAGAAGAGGGGAAGTGGAAGAGAACCTCCCCCCCCTCGAAAGGCCCCTTCTTGCTTTTAGCAAGAGTGGCGGCTGGCGGGCAGGCGGTGGAGAAGAGGTCGGAATGGCCAAGAGTCGGTTTTGTGCGGTCATGGGGGCAGAGGGGCGATGGGAGTTGGGATCTGGGAAAGGAGGGCGAGGAAGAGGACCCCGAAACGGGGGAAAGCGTTGGAAACCCACCCCCGCCGGTCCCACGTCTACTTCCCCAACCCTTCCGTTCTCTTCCACCCTTATAATCCCTCCAATCTCGCCCCATACTCCTCCGTTCTCCCTTGCTCGCCCCCGTCGCCCAACGCGAGCAAAGTGCTTCCGGTCAAGCGGGCCTCCTTCCTTCGTCCCCCCCCCCCTCGCACACTCACCACCCAATTTCACATCGCTCTATGCCCCATACTTCCAATGCCAACCATCCAGTAGCCAGGCAGCTACCTACCCTCCAGACGCACACACATGCCGGCTTGCGCTCACACCTTTCCTCCTTCGACCCTGTTTCTCAGCCCTTTCGAAAAACCCTTCTTCCAAGTGTGTTCCCGTCACAACCACCCCAGTACCTAAGTACCCTTAGCCAACATACCCCTCCTCTCGCCCTCTCTCTCTCTCTCTCTAGTGGAGATGGGTCATATCTTTCCTGGGACTGGGTGTAACAAGAGGGGGAAACCTTGGGGGGCGGGGTGGGTCTGTGGAGATCGAGGAATATCAGCCAATGAAAAGGGCTCCCCTTCTCACACCATCATCGTGTCGGCGCATGTTTCCACGCTAAGTGTTTTCGATACTTTATAATCCGTAGGCTTATCCATTGAATTCCCGGTCCATTTCCATGAGCGGGTGACTTGTACACATGCATTTATTAATCAAGCTGTCGAAATGTGGTTAGTGTTCACAGTTCCTCAAATATCTTGCGTAAAATGGGATAGCTGCGTAATTTTCTGCACTAAAATAAAGGTCTGAGTTGGCGTGAGGAGAAAAAACGATTGGTGTGAGTGCATTACCCTTCCCAGACTTAGAAATTTATGTTGTAATAGATGCAAAAATGTGGAGTTAAAAATACGATAGGGATATTGTATTACAAGATCTTGCTACGGAAACTAGTTTCGTTCTTTGGAATTGTCTTTAGCCAAATGTAAACGAATCCCATAAATTTGTATTTGGTGTTCCGGATGCGTATTGCTGCAAAGGGATCGTAAACTCATACGGCCAGAATGGAAACAGTATGTTTAGAACACGCCTTAGAGTTACTGTATTCCCCATATTAGTGGTGTTTTTATATTCACATTTGCATTGGTATGCAAATACTTGTACGCCCACTAAACTTTGCTAAAGGTTTTCAAGGTATAGTAGAGACATACTTGATACCCTAATCTCGTCTTGTTAGACTTCGTTGACGTATTGGTACATAGAAGCGTACATAAGTTTTCTTAATATAATTACGTCCAAATTTATTGGTAGTTTTAAAATTCGAATTAATTAAAAGTGTTCTTGGGAAAGGGTTTTAAAAATCTTTGTTTTTATATGCTTCTAACCCCAATGGCATCGATGAAATAGATATTTATAGTTGCAATCCAATTAAAAATCCAGTTTTAATTAAAGAGTTAGTTAAATGCTTTCAGGAATTGCTTCGTTGAAAATGCGACACTTATGTACTGACGCAATCGTGTACCGTATTTCTGTCAAGTGCAATTGGAAATACGCGAAAATCCTTGCCGTCCACTCATGGGCAAGATCGTTTTAAATGAATTCTTTTCTAACGAAAAGACGTTCCAATTTCGCGTTCCCTATTCCTTTATACGAGCACTCGTCTTTTCGAGCCATCTTGTTCTTATTTAAACCCTTAAAATAGTCTAACCTAATGGAGGACGAAATTGAACAGTGAGTGCACTTCACATTCAAAGAAAGGCTGATGTGCATCCAGCCGACGAGGTTTTCCGTTTTTCTGGAAAGTTATCGTTTATGCTCGCTCTCCCTCCCTCTTACTTAGCATTTCTTTTCAGTGTATATTTTTATCAAGACCATTTCTCCTCGTTTGGGATCGAGCGGACGCAGTACGACAGGTTCTTCGTTGGTGAATTGAACCTGCCCATAATGCATTTTTCTCTTCCCCCACTTCTTTTATCAAAGAAATCTCTAGTCCTATTCCCGAGCGTTTTTATTCTACTATGACTCTTCGTTTTCTGTGGCATACACCCTACATTATTTTCTTCCCACAGAGTGGAAACAATATTTTATCCTTCACTATTAGGATATGTTTAGGTGTGTAAATCAGGCGTGTTACGTAATTCTTGGCTTTGTAGCAGGGAGTAATATCAACCGAAAAATGTATTCCAGAGGGACATTAGAAGTCTTATTGTAGTTTGATGGTGCTCTTATTTTTTTGCGTATAATTACCTGAGGGATCTTTTGAAAAGTCCGCGCTACTGCACAAAGTCATCACTGGTATGATAAGGCTTATGCAATTATATGGAACAAAACGTCTTTTGAAAAGTCTGAGCTACTACACTAAGTACTCACTAAGGGTATAAAAAAGAAACTTTGCACTTCCACGCCAAGAATTTCTTTATGTGGAAGTGAAAAGTTTCTTTTTCTTATCCTCATCATGAAGGAATTCCACAAAGTTAAACCTGAAACTTTTATGTTTTAAGTCATCACTGGTTTGATAAGGTATATGTGACTATAGGAAAAAAAATATTGAGGGCGAGTAGATTTCCCGTTTGCCTGAGATGCATCCCTTTTTATTTGTCTTGTATATTCGATCAAAATGAAGTTGGAACGACGGATATATTTCCCCAAAAGCTTTCCAATTTCATCCTGGGAAAAATATAGGTATTTTTGCCTCGTGCCAAGAAGCCTCGGGGATTCTTAGGTGTTCATGCTGGTTCTAACCCTATTCCAATTTTTGGTAATTTTATAGCTATTGATAAAGTCTTTGCCAAAATCTTCAGTGCAATTGTTTGGGATAAGTGTCATAAGATAGTAACTTTGATGGCTTTGATAACTTAAATGTTTTTAAAGCCCTCTCGACTTTTGCCTTACTTGTAATTTACGTTGAGCAGTCTCGTGTGGGCGATTATTGTGATGAAACAGTACACCTGTAGATTTAACTCCTGCTTCAGGAAATTTGTATTTAGGAATATTGAATATAAGCGCAGTGCGGAGGAACGAAACAAATATTGTAAGGTTTCCTAAACGGAAGCCGAGGTAGTATTAGCTCGTGAAGAAAAGGGCTGCGTTTAGCAGTGTCTTTGAACGTATATGATAAGCAAGCATTTACATTTAAGAGTATCCATAGACATAGCCGTAGTCTATACTCATGCGTCGCCCACGTTATTAAAAAGACCTCCTTTCAAAGATCATAATTCGTAACTGTCCGCCGCCACGAGTGGACGAGGGAGAGCGAGTTTGCTGCGTGGGATATGAAAGGATAAAAGTGTCACGTGGGAAGCGAACCTGGTTTCGCAGTGAAACGGGAGGGAGTAGGAGTATGTGTGAATCAGCAGACTGTGGGTGACTGTCTGCGTCCTGGTCATTGCATGGAGAAGTATGAGCGGTGATGATGTTTTTCACATTTCATTTTTCGGCGAGAGTAGTTTTTCCGTGCGTAAAAAGACGCGAATTTCCCTTTTTCCATATGGAACTTTCCAGTTTTCCTAAACTATCTGTCCTTCCTTGCCCATCGTGTTTTCTATCCCAAGCTTAAATTTCCAAAAATAGGAAAAATTACTGACTCTCTGATGGAGCAGCGTCTGACTCAAGTGTTTACACTGTATTGAACTGAATAAATAGTTGCTGTCGTTTAAATTGTGATGCATAAATAGTTTGATATATTTGTAGTTTGCGGAAAAGGTATGAAATATATTTGGGTTTATATGCGTTGATTCCTTTTTTTCCACTTGACCGAAAACAGTTGATGTGCACCTTTTCCGTCAACGCCAACTTGATTGAGTTCTGATCGATATAGGTGCGTTGCCATGGTTGTTTTCATTAACCAAAAATCATGGTCCGTATTCATTGAAACGTAGAATCCAATATATTTCGCATAACGTGGATGCTATGTGATACAGATATTCCCATTGGTTTATTCTGACTCTGTCTTAAAATTTGCATATGCAAATGCAAACATCCTATCAGATTACTCGCGCAAAATGAATTTTGATGAGGAATTTCATTTAAATAAAGTTAGTTATATCCTCCTCTCTCTGGCGTGTTTATGCTATTTCCTGTTGAGGTTTTCATCTCTAACTTACGTCGTGGCCATTTGCTGATTCAATTATGTATTCAGTTACAGCCGTCCAGTTTGTAGCACATCTGCAAATACTCTAGACTCACAGGAACATACTTTCTATACACTCACACTGCAATCATTTCCCGTTCGTTTTTAGCTACTACAATTAAAACTGAGTTGCATAAATGGTAAGTTTCTAATTTAATGATCTCTCTTGTTTGTTCTCTAAACGGAGCCTAATAACCTTGATGAATTACAAATTTCTTGAATACATTAAGATTCATTCATGAAAGCCCCTGTGAGATTTCTTTTTGAATTTCATATATAATATCTGCATAAATTATGATTCATATTCATATTATCTGTTTCTCTTATTGATTTCTCTTTTCAATGGTTTATTTAATATTAAGAGCACAAATTCCACAAGAACAAGATTCAAATGTTTAACCGTAGATTTATTTGCAGGGTTTCCGCTTCGTTTTATCTTTAATTTACGGTTTTTTCCCATTTTATCCCTCCAAGTTCCTGCTCTATCTTTCATGGCAAACTTTTTGTTTCATGGGTCTTGTAATTTTATTTGCTCTCTTTTCTCATTAAAACGTTAAAAATATGTTGGTCATATGCTATTTCTTCTGCCGATGTACGTGATTCCACATATTTGTCACGTACAAATAGTTACCCTCATTTCTACAAAATGCCAATTTATTACAAGGAATCTTTTAAAAGGCAAAGTCTAGAAGGTATAAATGGTTTAAAGCTTCAATTGTCCGCTAAGTTTATGGGAGGAAAGGGGAAGTAAAGAAAACAGACTTTAATACGATCTTCAGTCAGAGATTTGGTGAAATTTATTATCACCCGGTGGAAGACAAATGCAAACGATAGGTATAGGTTTTCCACTGGGATGTAAAAATATGTTTCCTTCTTCATTGTAATTGGGTTATAATATAAATTAATTTTAAATCATTCACGGTTAGCTTTGTTGTGCTGAGATTATTGAAGTTCCTAGCATCCCCTAACTCTCTTATATCAAACTTATCGTACTTCTTTGACTGAAGTTACCTTTAAAAATATGAACATTACAATCTTCTTAGTCTTAGAATTTCGGCTAATTTATCAATTTTCCTCGGAAATTACTTAACCTCTCGATAAGTACGTAGGTTAGAATATTGGCAACAGAGGCAACTGCAATCCAAGTAATTAGTGTAAAAACGGGCATGAGTTTCCCCCCTTTTATTTTCTGCCGGAATTCGTCATGTGATCGAAGATACATTTTCAGCTCAGTCAGCAGATTTCTTTCATTGGTTGAGGGATGACTATTGCAGCTTTGTTTTAAAATTTCATTGATGGTGGGCATTTTCTGTTTAATTCCCTTTCCCATCCTATCCAGGAAGGTTGGCTCATTACGAAATAATGATTGTAATGCCTCCGTGCATCTTAATACCACCGCCGCTTCCCCCTGGCCGCAATACGCTCCAATCTCTTCCTTTGTATACAAGAACAGGTTTTCTAATGCCTCAGCCATCTTCTTAAAGCGCTCCATTACCACCGACTAAAGACCGACTGACTCTGGGAAATCGATGACCACATCTCATAGACACCGCCGAAGTCCATACAGAATTAAAAACTACTATCGTTCATGACTTAAGCTTGTTTATTTCGTTCGTCTTCGAGATCAATAAACCCATAAATAGTCTATCATTGGTTGAGTCACATTAATTAATTGTTTTGGTGTTAGTCCAGTATTTTTTCTCATTACCAATAAAAAATTGTAGCTGTTAGCACCATGAAAAAACTGTAAAATAGCCATCATTCTGAGAGAAAACACTCTTTAGATATGTTCGGTAACTCGGGCAAAATTTTATTATTGAATATAAATCCATCAAAGATCTATATTTTCTTTTAATGCCTATAAATAAGAATTGCAAGATACTTTGCAATCTTTTGTACGAAACTTTACACGTATTCAATAGCTGTTATGCACGTATCAAAAAAGTACTTTTTGGCCAATTTAAGCGCTTCTCCTATTATTAAAGGATCGTTTAAGGTCAGGTAAGATATTAGCAAAACTTGAAGCTCTTATAAAACGAATAGTTTTAACAATTTATGACTATAAGGAAACAGATTTGGCAACTACGTAGATAATTTACGTAAAAGTCGCCAATTAGGAGATAAACGAACACAACTTAGGATTTTTTTATGCGCGGGACTTCCTTTAATTTAAACTCTTTATAAGTCAACTTGGAGTTGGTATGAGGTAATGCTTCATGTGGCCATTCCAAGTTTTGCGAATTTCAGTTCAACAAGTATCTAATTATTCAATTCGTTTTATGATCGTGTCTTCCTAACAAGGATTAGTGGATGCGAAGGTTCTGTACCTCCCTTCTCAACATCACGAAGTTGGATTGCTGTCTCGGAAACAGGTGGAAAGCCGGAGTTGAATCAGTCTTTGAATTCGATCAGTAAATGTTCTCTCATGATAGATTCCAGCAACTCAGGAAGCGTAGAAGGCACACCCGGGGGGGGGGGGGGAGTGTCCCATAAGTGATTCTGGAAGTAACGTATTAAGATATAGAAAGGAAATGCCTCCTTCAAGAGCTCCAATTGAGCAAAAGAAAAGAGGAAATGAATGGATGGGTATCTTCTGCTTGTCTCGCTTCTTCGGCGGTGGACAGGAGATATGACAGGGCCCGAGAAAGGAACAGCATGTCTGGGAGAGCTGAAAATGTCATTAGAAATATGAATCATTCTCGTCATGGTGACACGCATTTATTCCTATTCAACGGGAGGGCCTTTAAAGGAATGCATATTGAACTCTGACAGTTGTTGTCGTTTTAATGTAAAAAGAAAATATCGCTCGCCAATAAGCGTAACCTCTTTCATAAATTTTGATCGTTAATGCGACGCATCCCAAGCAAGGAATTCACGGGAGGTTAAGTCGATCAGCGTTAAGGTGCACACACTTTTACCGAATCATAAATTAATAATTTGTGCAGAGTGGAACGACGACAAGCTCGGAAAAAATCCCAGATATGTAAATGATTTGTCCGCTCCACCCAATTACTTCACCTCCAGCATGGCTAGATTGTAGTCTCCTTCGTATGACCGAATATGTTAACTTTTATTTTCTCATTCAACATCCTAGCATCCTTGTCTAATATTCTACCAACGAAGAGAATGTACATCAACACTCATTCACTTCCGGTCATGCCACCATCTCCCTTCCAAGCTATACGAAGGACCGGCTAATTCCTCATTTCCATCCATTCCACCCTCTCTCTAAATGCTTTGGTCGTCGCTTAGCATCTCTTGCGTGTTCTCTCCGCCCTTATGCATAATGTCATCCTACTCTTCAAATGCGACATCGGAAACGAGGCTTAACGAATTTTTCAACGCCCCAGTCGAAATGGCTTGTCTCGCTTCTCGTACGTGAGGTGTTTAGTGAGAGTCTCTCTTCGGCCTTCCCTGCTGCCACCTGCCTCGCCACTGACTCTGCTCCCTCTCTTCTCATTCGCCCTATTGCTCAGGGGTTTCATTAAAACTAGAATACCTGTAAATACCATATTACTCCCAAATTATCTCTGGTTTATTGGCTTCATTGATTACAACATGAGTGTCAATTGCAATTTGCTGAAGCTTAACTTAAGGCTTTCGACGGTCAAAGTATTCACACTTGCCGATGTGTCATCCTGAATTGGAAATAAGTCCCCTAAGTATACAGTTTTATTTTTTTAAGCGGAAGATTAAAGTCGTCCTGCGTCGTAGTAATCCTAATGAAAGAATCTTTTTCTATATTTTTGTGGATAATTACACGCCTTTATACTGAAAATACCTCCAGGTGGTGCATTAAAGTTGTGCGCCCAAAAAGTTGTAATTTACATCATCGTGTGGCTTAGTATTTACTAATACTCAAACAAGATTTTCATTGTATCTTTTTCTGTATTGAACACTTTTAAAATAAGGTTTTGTTTCATGACAATTCAAAACCGTCCTGATGTGAATTTTCAATGTTTCTTTCATTCTTTTAAAGATACAAGTTTACCTATATTTGATTACAGCTCCGGCTCCCATGGATGAGAGGTTTCGAAGATATTTATACATAGAATCGCTTTTTAATTCCAAGAAGTGTCTTCAATTGCGTTGTCTTAAAGGGTCTTACGTTGCCACATCCATTACGGGAACTAAATGCGGGAGAGTTAGAAAGTTTTCTTGAAAATCTTCGGAGTTGAAAAAAAGCCGCCATGTACCTAAAATGAACAATGTATGCAATTGTTACATTTTTCTTGAGTAACGTCGTGATTCTGTGGTAACGAGTTCGCTTTTTCTCTTCGCCGGTTTCAGCCAACATTTTGTATTCTTCAAATGCCCTTGACTCTCCGTTTTTTCTCTGTAGAGCACCGTGAATCTTACGAATCACACCTCATGATCTGTCTCAAGAATGTCTTTTGTTAGGGCCGTAAGTGAATTAAAAACTTCCCCCTGCTCTAGAAAAGTCCTCATAATCCATTCACATCACGTTATTCACTCCTCGCATCTTTAAGACAGCGCAATTCACTCTTTAAGGGCGAAATATTTAACAATATATATATATATATATATACATACACATGTATATATATATATATATATATTACTTTTTACGTGAATGAATTTTGTAATTAATATGTATGCATTGTTACAACATCCCATTTGTAATTAAGTCAAGTCTTTAACGAAAATGACATCTTATTCAGGTTGGTCAGTCGAATTGCATCGAACTTTCGGCATCCACTGTGTTACATCTATAGTAGGCATTTCATATAAGGTGCGTATCTATATAGCTCTGGAATTGGCCATATCTCCCATACATCTTTCATGCCAATAATCATTCACCCTTGGATAGATGTTCATTTATAAAATATAAATTCCAGCCGAATCATGAAGAATATTTTCTTATCAACGATGATATTTAAAAGACAATTTTGGCTCCATCTTCCTCGTTTGTTAAAATGCCTATTTTTATTGTGAAAGAAAACTTGATTAGGCATCTCAATTTACATTAAAACTTCAACGAATTCAGAAATTGTATGGAAATACATTGACATGTTTACAAATTAAATCTTTTCATTAATTTTGTATTTAGGGTTAGCTTCCCTGATTAATTTTTTATTTATCAAAAGTGCTATTTATTTCCTTCCAATTTATGTAACGAACCTGCAAATGTTACGAACGAGGTAATAAGAAGTCAGCAGGAATCAAACAAAAAGACGTCGAAAGTTAATAAATGTATCATTACTTGCATTTCTTTACTTGTCACCGTTTCTCGGTTCCAAATGGTTAACATATAGAAATAAAAAGGATCCGGAATTTATTTTAGAGAGTCAGTCAGTGCTTGGATGCAGTATTGAATAAATTAGCACACATTTTTTATGTGGGAGCGTAGCATCACTTTTATTTTTATAAAATCGTCATTGTTTCTATTTATGAGCCTCGTTCGTCATGACGTTCTGTTGTAACAAGATGTTGTATCAAATTCTAATGCATCCATTAGCGCATGCTCAGTTAGAAGAAACTCTAGAAATACAGTGCCCTTTCATTAGATACCGGAGAACTACTAACAGCCATCCGCTAATGTACAGATCCCCTCCTCTATCCTAACGCCGCTAAGGTTTCAAAGGAATGTGAATTTTCTTTCCATACTACGATTAGGTACTCGAACAAGGAATTTAGCTTATTTTCACCCCATCCTTGGTTCCTATTTGCTTCAAAATTCGACTTATTCGTCTCTCGGTAAACTATTGTAATGAGGAATGCTCATAGAGTCTTATAAGGTGGATGGGATGACCATTTGAACAATCCATGCTTTTATCGAATTTTTTTCTTTGAGAAAAACATAGAGCGCCCTAGTAGCAGATGATTAAAAAGTAAATGCACCCTCAAAGAAATCCTGAATGAGAGAGGTGTGTACGATGGAATTAAAGAGCTGTTGTTTTTTTCGACAGATGAAATAATCGAATCCTCGGAAGAATTCAGGGCTTCGATATCTCGCTTCCCTTCTCTTTTCTTCCCTTTCGCCCGTCCCCTCCCTCATTCCATCTCCCTCTCTCCGAATCGATTCTCTTTTCCGACTGCGTCATTAAAGGGGAACTGAACGCGATCAACTTCGCGCTTCCCTCTCTTTCTCGGTTTCTCCTCGCTGCCCTTCTCTTCCTCCTCCGCATCACTTTCTTCGCCGGATTTTTCTTTAACATTTTTACCATTTGTGGAAGCATGGAAAATCTATGGGAGCAGCTACTGCTGCCGTGAGAAACTCCTAGGATTTTAAGTTTCTTCCTCTATTTGCCGCTAAAGTGTCAGTCCTACCGCCGACTTCAGGTCTTCTCGATTATGACTCGTCGTAAGAAGGTAGCTTTTTTGAAACTTTGACATTTTTCTTAGGGTTCCGAGTAACTTTTTAATCGTTTGGAAAGAGAGAAAACTGGCAATTAGGGTATGAAAAAACCCTAGAAATAGTCTCCATCACTAATGAGCGGAAAAATTTTCGCGATTTAACCTAAATTTTATGTCTTTCAAGGCGAATTTTCGAAGGGGTAATTCCTATGCATTTTAAACAACATTGCGACCATAGCGAAAAATACTTATGACATCGCTTCAATTCATGGGGCGAGAAGTGTTATAACCAGAAAGTCACAAAATTCTGGGTAACTGGCATCGAGAAAAGAGTTAAATCCGTTGAGTAGTGAAATTTGCGTACTTCGTGGAATACCATGTCGAGTTTATATCGGGGAGGGATTCCCAGAGTCCAGGAATGAATTCTCCGAAGTCAGATTAGTATGTGGCTCGTTGAAGCAAACACTATATATAAGTATGGGAACTGTAGGTTGAAACTCTTGATTTTCTTTCTCTTAAAGAGATTTTTTTAATCCTTGGAAACGTATATCTAATAAGTATTTTACTTTCCTTTAATAATCTGCAAACACAAAAAGTAGATTAATTTTTAGAGAAATTATATTTTAGATGATTAATATAATTTTAAACGTACGTTTTACTCATAAAATGTCCAATTGAAGTGAAGTTTTATTTTATATTATTATTAAAGGTTAAAATTTATATAATTTCTTTTTTGATCTTTAAACTGTATTAATAGTTGTTTTGACAAATAGATATTGCTTTTAAGTACTGGCGTATTGCAGTTTGTTTTCCATCTAATTAAGAATAACTATTTTTACTGTAGATCTTAGTACAATAGTGTATACGGGCTACACTCTATCCGATATTCGAGCGCATTTTAAGCCGGTGGTAGGGAATATAGCGATGATTTTTAACTGCTAGTCCAAAAACAGGGAATTCTGTCTTTATAATGGTGTTGAAATGAGAATATCGCAGATATCCAAGCCCTAGGTAGAAAAAAAACAAGCTCACCTAGACGGTACTCGAACCAACGACCTCTGGATAAGTATGCAAGAACGTTAACTCGCCGCCGAAAAATGTTGCCCATCGTCTATTTTTAAAGCAATAAAATCTTACTTTAATTTTCGCTAAAAGCAAATGTCTCCGTTGGATTTTCGGAGAACTCTGCAATCTATGTGACCGTTTTCCCCCATTTTATAGCACGGGCGCCTTCTTTAAAGTCCTTCCGCAGTAATTAAGGTGAAACGCAGCAGCCAAACGGAAAATGTGACGAAGCATCCGACGCCTTTGCGTAATGTTTTTTTTATTTACCACTCCTAAATAATTGTGATACCCGGATAAGTCAACAGTCCACGAAGAAGGTAACGATATAGAATGAGGTGGGAGAAAATGGACCACCTCCTTAAAATACATTCCAAGTATGAAGCATGAGGAGAGAAGCAGAGCGTTGTGAGAGGGAACTCCAAGGTGCCCGGCATAGCGCTGTGGTACTGGCTGACGCTCTTCACTTACGGCGATGAGCTCTTGCTCGCGACTCCCGCGACAACTACTCTTGCTTCCTGCTAACAGCTTCTGCCTGGGTTGTGAAAGGGTTCCGCACTGGAACGAGGAGGGGGGGGGAGAGGGAAGCGAGGAGGCCAAAGACTCTTGATGTCTTCGTAGAGAATTAAAGCCTCGAAAACGAGGAAAGGAGTAGTGTAAGGTTTAGGCAGGAGGGGAGAGGGGACGGATTTTTAAGCCGCTGGATACGGTGCGGCTGGGCTTCAGTGCTGTGTGTGTGCTCCTGCGACTCATCCTTCGCTTCGGTAGGTTCGGGCGCGGCTGGTTGCTCGAGTTCTTCTTCCCATCTCCACCCCTGCACCCTTCGCCCCCGCGCATCCCTCTTCCAAGCTCTCCGTCTCACTGCCGTCCTTATTTTTACCCCATCGGCATCTTTTATGAGCCACCGGAGGCGAAAATGGTGTGTGGCCGGGAGTTCAGGCGGTTTTTAAGACGGGGTGAGGGGAGTCTTCCGGGAGGGGAGCAGGAGGAATAGTGTGGGGAGGGGTAGGGTGGAGGAGGAATGAAGGAGGTTTGCCGGAAGCATTGCCTCAATCAGGCGCCTCGTTAGACCTCAACCCGAGACCAGGCCTCTTCGCGCCCTCACCCCCTCTTCACACTGAACTTAACTCTGCCGCCTCCCCCAGCACAGTTACTCTCACTCGCACCACGGAGCACCCCACTCTCCCCCCCCCTTAATGTCGGAGAGCGAGCGTGGGTGTGTGCAGGAAGGAGACACATAAAACGACACACCGGGGATATTTACGGATCTTGATTTGGGCAAATGCTGGAATATAGGTTCTTCTCTTCCTTTCCTGTCACTGCTGCGAATGTGTACTCCGTATTTGAAAATACATCTGCATTATAATTGGCTCGGGGCACTGGAATTTATTTTTGTAACTGTCATTAAGTGATACCGCCTTTTTTCCGCATGGCCAAGTAATAAAGCGAAACTTTTTTACCCATGAAATGGTGCACAAATATAATCGATTGAATAAATGAATTTGAATATTCCTTCACTGTTTAGATATTTTTATCACAAAAGCAGATAAATGGTGCAGTTTTTCATCATATTCTGTTGTATGAACGTCGTAATATTCAATTCGTAAACTTTCACATATGCTTTTTGCTTTAATATTTCTAGTCGTTGATTAGTTATCGATCGACTTGAAATGTAAGCCAAGGATAGTGGCATACCCATCTCGAGTGTACTGCTAGTTTTTATCGCCCTTGGTGAAACCGTTTTCCTTCTGCTGTCTTTCGAAAGTTTCACAGCTGGGTATAATTTACTCTTTGAGATGTTGCGTTGCAATAAAACAAGGGACGTAGTATACGAGCCATTTAATGAGTTTTAGTTGAGATAAAAGAGAAAAAAGATAACAATAAGGATAATATGGAATGTGGAGGATGAAAGAATAACGAAAAAATGAAGAATGGGCATGAGAAAGGGTAAGAAGTCTCCACTCTTTACCCTTTCACCATCTTCGGGTTTTTTTCTCGAATGTACACCACTCCTTTTTTAATTCTATCAAAGTGTGTTTCCTGTTTGCATTGAGTGGAAAGGGAAGGTTTTGATGAATTTCATGATGCGTGGAAGTTTGGCTTGACGTTTTGTTGAGGAGAGGTGATTCGTTAACCCGGAAATTGAAATCCTGCCGCCATTCCAAGCAGGAAAAACTTTATTTCGTGATTATGTAAAGAGCTTAACGTAAAGGGACCTAATCGATATTTGAGAATTTACTTATAATTTTCATGCTTTGTCTCTCGGATATAGATTTTTATTCTCTGTGGGAACATTTTGATTGCAGCTAAGATTGAAGATCTATGAATGATATAAAAGAATTGGATTTTATTTCTTTCATCGCTTTGGGAATACTACTCCTTGATCTTTTTATATCTCCGTAGCTGAATAAAAATATATCAAATTAGATACCAAAATTCCAATTAGTTCCTTTTCATATTTGTGTACTTCACTAAAAAATCGAAATGTGTACACAACCTTGGTATACGAGGTATCGTATAAGACCAATTTCAGCGTGTAATGGACCACTTAGCAAAGTTAAATTCACCAGGACTCTGTTACTGCGTCGAATCGGAGGAAGTACATATTGAAATATATAGATTGACAGGGCTGAATATAGTATGTACCCTTCACGCCTATCCTTCCATGGTATATTAAGTCAAAATAGCCTGAATTTTGATAGATATTACAGGAAGCTTATTCCTAGTACTAATTTCTTCTAGCCGTCAATACTTCCTTCGTCTTCGTCACATGATTGCACTGTCACTTCTACTACTGAGACTTCTTATTATTCCTCCTAAAGAGAGTCTCTCCAACCGCATTCACCCATGACTTTCTCGTTTTATTACTTGGTCGAAAATCATCTTTGATCAAGGTAGTATATTAAATTTATCAATTAATGGAATTGAGTGTTGGAAAATTTTGGGTATGACCCGTGAAATGGTTTAATAAATGAGAGGGAGAAATTATTTATCAATTTGGTAGTATGTGCATTTAATGTAAGGAAATAAATGATTTTATTGAGAAAGGTAATTTTTATTTAGAATATTTATTTACATAAATTATTTTAACATAAATGGACTTTCCTTGACATGTTCCCGATACGGGGTATTGCATAGATTTAGATTTAGTTGACATTTCTCAAAACATCATGAAAGAATCTGTACGTGTTTAATGACGAAGTCTTTCAATTATATAGGGGTCAGTTATATATATATATATATATATATATATATATATATATATATATATATATATATATATATATAACTTTTGGACGGCACAATAGAACACAGAATAAAACAGATAACACGTAAAAGGACACTCACACTGTAGATGATTTAAGCTTTCGGCCAACTCCGAGGCCTTCTTCAGGTCAGACTCTGAGTCTGACCTGAAGAAGAGTTCTGACCGTCGTCATCAGAAAATCTTCTGATTTTCTGATGACGACGGCCGTGCCGTCGAAACGTAAATATCCAATGTAAGTGTCCTTCTTTTATGTTTCTATGTGTGTGGTGTTTTTTGTGTTAGTGTTTGTATATATATATATATATAATTATTATTATATTATTAGTGGTGTCCATCCAAAAACCTACCTTAACCGGTAGATTACCTAATTATATACTATATATATATATATAGATATATATATATATATATTTACACGGGAGGCCGAAACCTTTATCTTTTTAAGCTCCTCAAGAGAACAGTTTCGAGTAAAATATATCGATGCTGTAGTTTTAAAAGAGGATGTTATCAACGAAATATAACCGTCTGCGTTACTAACAAGGATTTATGATAACGTATTTAACTAAAAATCGGTCTGTTAGTGAAGTAAGCAATATTCGTATTTTTTTTGTGAACCATTCCCCATAAGAATTTAGTAAATCACCCTGTCACCTTTACCTACCTATCGATGTCTGCTGGCATATTAATCAATGTACTTATATATCTTCTGGTTTAATCCTTGGTCTGAGAAGGTTATGAAATGTTTCGTAATTTTTCTGATTTTGGCTTCTTCCTTTTGTAACTTAATATTCAATGTATTTCTGGTAGGATTCCTCGACATATTCCCACTTTATGTTTCTAACGACTAAATTATTTGTTATAGAAATGTGTGTTGATGTCATTCATAAATATCCAATTATTGTATCATTAATTGAACTTATTTTTTCCACTCTCAGGCGAAGAGCGTGTCCAGAGGTTTCTCGGCAACCAGTCTCATAAAGACCACTTCAAACTTCTAGAGAAAGACCAGAAGTCTCTGCTCGTCGGTGCTCGGTAAGTTTACTTATCTAAAGAGCGGACTTTGAAGGGATTTATGTTCCAGAAAATGATTTACCCAGTTCTTCATAATTTTCCGTCGTAACCTTAAAAAGTAATTGTATCGTCTCAGTATTTTTGGCATGTCCATGCAGAGTTGTTTTCCTGGATTTTTCCATTTATTCATTAATGTGACTACGAAGCTAGGCAGTGCGTATGTTTAACTCTAAGTCGCTAAAATAGAAACACCAGCTTTAAAAAAATCACAATTGTCATATTAATGATCATTTTGTTTCCCTATAATGAGCTTTAAAAATACATGGACTATTATTTCCTTCCTGTGATGCATATGTAATAGATTGCGTGTTGAAAGGTTTGAAGGAAACCTGAGATGATGTCCGGATGTCGAAGTGTCCAATCAGTTCTATTAGATTAACGCGTGTAAAGTGACCCATAAATCAAACCTATCGTCACCGATGTTCCCTCTCCGCCTTCGCCCAATTCCCTCATCTCCGATCCCGGTTGTTTTTTAGAGCCACCCCCGAAATTTCTACCCCCTCCCTCACCCTACTTCCCATCCTTTGCCCCCTTCATCCACCCGCCTCCTGTCCTATTTCCAACTCTGAAGCGTCAGGCAGAAGAGAAGGAGGCGGTGTGGTAGAGTGGGAAGGAGGAGTGACGAGAGGAGGTGGTGAGGGATCCTTAACTGCATGCTAATGAATAGGATGCCGAGAGGAGAGAAAGAGAGGGAGGAGGTGGGTGAGGAAGCGGTGGCCGGAGTTGGAAGGAGGAGGAGAAAGGGGGAAGAGATCTTCATGGATCTCCTTTTCGCAGGCGGTAAATTGGATTTTTTTCGGAAAAGACATCCGAGATAAGTCCGTTCTATTGAATTAGACTAACGTCTGCATTCAATTACGTTTTGGCGCTCGGCGTGAAGAATGCCCGATTTTTCATTAGCCGGCGGGTCTCGTGATCGGAGGGGATCGCGTTCAGTTAGAAGCAGAAGTCGCAGTCGCCACGTTGTGAAACGCCTTTGTTGAGGGCGTGCTTTGTTTTTCCATCGAGCCCAGTGGGTGTGAGGGATTGAGAGATAGGGCTGGCGAAGAGGGGGGGGGGGCGACTAAGGGGAAGGGCTTCATGGAATCCTTTCGGCTCGTGTTTATTTTTAGAGCTTATCGTGTTCGAGCTTTCGGGAATGGTGTTTGGGGAGATTGGAAATTCTCCACCCAGGATATTGTGCTCCTTCCGAATCGGATCGTATTGCGCTAATTTAAATTCTGTCAGTGCTTGGAATTTCATAATACCTGAGGCATTATTCTGCTGTCTGTATTTGTTTGGATTGTGCATTAATTTTCTCAATATGTCTTCGGGAGATATTTTTTACATGAGGAAGTTTAAACTGAATATTTGAAACTGTTAGTCCAACGCCATTTATATTATCGATATGCTTCTGAAAATTAGAATTGAATAATTTTGTGAAAGAGGCAATCTACTACCGATGTTACTGTCTCTAATGATTTATAATTCTCAAATATATGTTTCCCTTTTCTGTAGGATATCACCGCAAGTTATTATACATGTTCAGTAGCAAGACGTCGAATACTTAGTGGATTCCTGAACTCAGCTTCATGTATTATCCACAAGACGGGGCTGGTAATCATATTTGAAGTGATTATATTCTTTATTCCTCTGTAAACCCCTGTTCTAACATCTACCCGTTTTTACGTCAAATGAATTTTTAAGAATGTTTCAAAGAAATAGCTCTGGTTTTGATAGCATGTTTGAAAACGTTTTTTTTCTGTTGCCGGTTAGGTTCTTTTCATTTTTCTTATAATTCTACTCTTTATTTACATTCCACGATGGAAAGCCATATCTATTCTGGCCAGGGGGAAGAAGGCAAGGGAGAAATTTTTGAAATGACCAAGACTTCCAAAACTAACAATCGTCTTCTCCGTACATATAGCGCTAGGTTCAACAATCCTTTTCAGTGTTTCATTGGGCGTCCATACTAGGAAAATTTCGCGGTCAACTCGCAGAAACTCTTGCTTCCGTCAACACTGTATCTCTTTCTTCGGATTACTTGCATCAATATCCTTTCGGCAAACCGTGGCATACGAGAACTGATTTGTATTTCCCGCTTAAAAAGGGTGTCCGGAACTCGTAAAAAGTACGGTATAGGTAGCTAAAATATCTAGGGATTATAATTACGATTTTTTTTAGATATTTTCGATTCAGTCAAATTTAATTTTTTTAATTGCTCTATTGTTTGCACTACTTTAACAACAACATGGAATTTTAATGTGGATATTATCTTATAGTAATAATTATGGGATAAATTTTTTCCTGAATTTCTACTAAACTATTCCTAACGATACTGCTATTAGAGCATCAACTGAACATAGCACTTCGTCTTGAACTTATAAGAAATATACTTTTTAAGAAATTGTAATTAGTTCTTGTTTACTAGCAGCCTATTTTCTTATATGCTTGAAAGTAAGAAAATTATCGAATAAAATGCTTTTCCAACTTTAATCAACATCATTGATGCCAATTATATGTCTGTAATATTTCTGTCTGGTAGACTGTGATAATAACACTACTAGTAAAATACTGAAAAACATGCGATTTTCAAAAATTATTGCGCCGTTTTATATCTACTACTTTTATGTTGGTTATGAAATCAGCAAATGGAACTTAATGTTTCCTGAGAGATAATTTCTTTTTGTCAATTATTATTTAAACTTTTCAAGGTGCATTGCCGAAGTTGTTGTGTCATTGTTGAAAGAGATAATATGTTATCATAATTTACTACGTGGTAAAGTTATACGCAATGATTTAATTAAAAATGGTCATACACTTTTATGCAAATTCAAAGGATATAGGTCTATAATGCAACCATTTCAGAGAGTAAAAATCATTCGCCTTGACCGGGATTCGAACCCGGATCCCTCGATATCCGGCCGAGTGCTTTAACCATTTAAGCTACCGAGACGTCCTCTTACACTCTGAAATTTTGGGGGCTTTAAAGGAACAAGATGTTATGACGAAATACCGTACATACAATGTCACAGGCATTCGTAGTCGTGCGCGACGCGCCACAGTCCACGATGTTAATAAAGCCAATTTCAAACAGGCTGTTCATACCTTAGACAAATTTCAAGAAACTGTAATAGTAACTTTAACGGAGTCACCCGTTATGTGTGCATTATAATGCAACCATTTCAGAGAGTAAAAATCATTCGCCTTGACCGGGATTCGAACCCGGATCCCTCGATATCCGGCCGAGTGCTTTAACCATTTAAGCTACCGAGACGTCCTCTTACACTCTGAAATTTTGGGGGCTTTAAAGGAACAAGATGTTATGACGAAATACCGTACATACAATGTCACAGGCATTCGTAGTCGTGCGCGACGCGCCACAGTCCACGATGTTAATAAAGCCAATTTCAAACAGGCTGTTCATACCTTAGACAAATTTCAAGAAACTGTAATAGTAACTTTAACGGAGTCACCCGTTATGTGTGCATTATAATGCAACCATTTCAGAGAGTAAAAATCATTCGCCTTGACCCCGGGATTCGAACCCGGATCCCTCGATATCCGGCCGAGTGCTTTAACCATTTAAGCTACCGAGACGTCCTCTTACACTCTGAAATTTTGGGGGCTTTAAAGGAACAAGATGTTATGACGAAATACCGTACATACAATGTCACAGGCATTCGTAGTCGTGCGCGACGCGCCACAGTCCACGATGTTAATAAAGCCAATTTCAAACAGGCTGTTCATACCTTAGACAAATTTCAAGAAACTGTAATAGTAACTTTAACGGAGTCACCCGTTATGTGTGCATTATAATGCAACCATTTCAGAGAGTAAAAATCATTCGCCTTGACCGGGATTCGAACCCGGATCCCTCGATATCCGGCCGAGTGCTTTAACCATTTAAGCTACCGAGGACGTCCTCTTACACTCTGAAATTTTGGGGGGCTTTAAAGGAACAAGATGTTATGACGAAATACCGTACATACAATGTCACAGGCATTCGTAGTCCGTGCGCGACGCGCCACAGTCCACGATGTTAATAAAGCCAATTTCAAACAGGCTGTTCATACCTTAGACAAATTTCAAGAAACTGTAATAGTAACTTTAACGGAGTCACCCGTTATGTGTGCATTATAATGCAACCATTTCAGAGAGTAAAAATCATTCGCCTTGACCGGGATTCGAACCCGGATCCCTCGATATCCGGCCGAGTGCTTTAACCATTTAAGCTACCGAGACGTCCTCTTACACTCTGAAATTTTGGGGGGCTTTAAAGGAACAAGATGTTATGACGAAATACCGTACATACAATGTCACAGGCATTCGTAGTCGTGCGCGACGCGCCACAGTCCACGATGTTAATAAAGCCAATTTCAAACAGGCTGTTCATACCTTAGACAAATTTCAAGAAACTGTAATAGTAACTTTAACGGAGTCACCCGTTATGTGTGCATTATAATGCAACCATTTCAGAGAGTAAAAATCATTCGCCTTGACCGGGATTCGAACCCGGATCCCTCGATATCCGGCCGAGTGCTTTAACCATTTAAGCTACCGAGACGTCCTCTTACACTCTGAAATTTTGGGGGCTTTTAAAGGAACAAGATGTTATGACGAAATACCGTACATACAATGTCACAGGCATTCGTAGTCGTGCGCGACGCGCCACAGTCCACGATGTTAATAAAGCCAATTTCAAACAGGCTGTTCATACCTTAGACAAATTTCAAGAAACTGTAATAGTAACTTTAACGGAGGTCACCCGTTATGTGTGCATTATAATGCAACCATTTCAGAGAGTAAAAATCATTCGCCTTGACCGGGATTCGAACCCGGATCCCTCGATATCCGGCCGAGTGCTTTAACCATTTAAGCTACCGAGACGTCCTCTTACACTCTGAAATTTTGGGGGCTTTAAAGGAACAAGATGTTATGACGAAATACCGTACATACAATGTCACAGGCATTCGTAGTCGTGCGCGACGCGCCACAGTCCACGATGTTAATAAAGCCAATTTCAAACAGGCTGTTCATACCTTAGACAAATTTCAAGAAACTGTAATAGTAACTTTAACGGAGTCACCCGTTATGTGTGCATTATAATGCAACCATTTCAGAGAGTAAAAATCATTCGCCTTGACCGGGATTTCGAACCCGGATCCCTCGATATCCGGCCGAGTGCTTTAAACCATTTTAAGCTACCGAGACGTCCTCTTACACTCTGAAATTTTGGGGGCTTTAAAGGAACAAGATGTTATGACGAAATACCGTACATACAATGTCACAGGCAATTTCGTAGTCGTGCGCGACGCGCCACAGTCCACGATGTTAATAAAGCCAATTTCAAACAGGCTGTTCATACCTTAGACAAATTTCAAGAAACTGTAATAGTAACTTTAACGGAGTCACCCGTTATGTGTGCATTATAATGCAACCATTTCAGAGAGTAAAAATCATTCGCCTTGACCGGGATTCGAACCCGGATCCCTCGATATCCGGCCGAGTGCTTTAAACCATTTAAGCTACCGAGACGTCCTCTTACACTCTGAAATTTTGGGGGCTTTAAAGGAACAAGATGTTATGACGAAATACCGTACATACAATGTCACAGGCATTCGTAGTCGTGCGCGACGCGCCACAGTCCACGATGTTAATAAAGCCAATTTCAAACAGGCTGTTCATACCTTAGACAAATTTCAAGAAACTGTAATAGTAACTTTAACGGAGTCACCCGTTATGTGTGCATTATAATGCAACCATTTTCAGAGAGTAAAAATCATTCGCCTTGACCGGGATTCGAACCCGGATCCCTCGATATCCGGCCGAGTGCTTTAAACCATTTAAGCTACCGAGACGTCCTCTTACACTCTGAAATTTTGGGGGCTTTAAAGGAACAAGATGTTATGACGAAATACCGTACATACAATGTCACAGGCATTCGTAGTCGTGCGCGACGCGCCACAGTCCACGATGTTAATAAAGCCAATTTCAAACAGGCTGTTCATACCTTAGACAAATTTCAAGAAACTGTAATAGTAACTTTAACGGAGTCACCCGTTATGTGTGCATTATAATGCAACCATTTCAGAGAGTAAAAATCATTCGCCTTGACCGGGATTCGAACCCGGATCCCTCGATATCCCGGCCGAGTGCTTTAACCATTTAAGCTACCGAGACGTCCTCTTACACTCTGAAATTTTGGGGGCTTTAAAAGGAACAAGATGTTATGACGAAATACCGTACATACAATGTCACAGGCATTCGTAGTCGTGCGCGACGCGCCACAGTCCACGATGTTAATAAAGCCAATTTCAAACAGGCTGTTCATACCTTAGACAAATTTCAAGAAACTGTAATAGTAACTTTAACGGAGTCACCCGTTATGTGTGCATTATAATGCAACCATTTCAGAGAGTGTGTGTGGCGCGTCGCGCACGACTACGAATGCCTGTGACATTGTATGTACGGTATTTCGTCATAACATCTTGTTCCTTTAAAGCCCCCAAAATTTCAGAGTGTAAGAGGACGTCTCGGTAGCTTAAATGGTTAAAGCACTCGGCCGGATATCGAGGGATCCGGGTTCGAATCCCGGTCAAGGCGAATGATTTTTACTCTCTGAAATGGTTGCATTATAATGCACACATAACGGGTGACTCCGTTAAAGTTACTATTACAGTTTCTTGAAATTTGTCTAAGGTATGAACAGCCTGTTTGAAATTGGCTTTATTAACATCGTGGACTGTGGCGCGTCGCGCACGACTACGAATGCCTGTGACATTGTATGTACGGTATTTCGTCATAACATCTTGTTCCTTTAAAGCCCCCAAAAATTTCAGAGTGTAAGGAGGACGTCTCGGTAGCTTAAATGGTTAAAGCACTCGGCCGGATATCGAGGGATCCGGGTTCGAATCCCGGGTCAAGGCGAATGATTTTTACTCTCTGAAATGGTTGCATTATAATGCACACATAACGGGTGACTCCGTTAAAGTTACTATTACAGTTTCTTGAAATTTGTCTAAGGTATGAACAGCCTGTTTGAAATTGGCTTTATTAACATCGTGGACTGTGGCGCGTCGCGCACGACTACGAATGCCTGTGACATTGTATGTACGGTATTTCGTCATAACATCTTGTTCCTTTAAAGCCCCCAAAATTTCAGAGTGTAAGAGGACGTCTCGGTAGCTTAAATGGTTTAAAGCACTCGGCCGGATATCGAGGGATCCGGGTTCGAATCCCGGTCAAGGCGAATGATTTTTTACTCTCTGAAATGGTTGCATTATAATGCACACATAACGGGTGACTCCGTTAAAGTTACTATTACAGTTTCTTGAAATTTGTCTAAGGTATGAACAGCCTGTTTGAAATTGGCTTTATTAACATCGTGGACTGTGGCGCGTCGCGCACGACTACGAATGCCTGTGACATTGTATGTACGGTATTTCGTCATAACATCTTGTTCCTTTAAAGCCCCCAAAATTTCAGAGTGTAAGAGGACGTCTCGGTAGCTTAAAATGGTTAAAGCACTCGGCCGGATATCGAGGGATCCCGGGTTCGAATCCCGGTCAAGG
>CM073768.1:78074310-78222356 GCA_037158775.1 Hetaerina titia
GCATTATAATGCACACATAACGGGTGACTCCGTTAAAGTTACTATTACAGTTTCTTGAAATTTGTCTAAGGTATGAACAGCCTGTTTGAAATTGGCTTTATTAACATCGTGGACTGTGGCGCGTCGCGCACGACTACGAATGCCTGTGACATTGTATGTACGGTATTTCGTCATAACATCTTGTTCCTTTAAAGCCCCCAAAATTTCAGAGTGTAAGAGGACGTCTCGGTAGCTTAAATGGTTAAAGCACTCGGCCGGATATCGAGGGATCCGGGTTCGAATCCCGGTCAAGGCGAATGATTTTTACTCTCTGAAATGGTTGCATTATAATGCACACATAACGGGTGACTCCGTTAAAGTTACTATTACAGTTTCTTGAAATTTGTCTAAGGTATGAACAGCCTGTTTGAAATTGGCTTTATTAACATCGTGGACTGTGGCGCGTCGCGCACGACTACGAATGCCTGTGACATTGTATGTACGGTATTTCGTCATAACATCTTGTTCCTTTAAAGCCCCCAAAATTTCAGAGTGTAAGAGGACGTCTCGGTAGCTTAAATGGTTAAAGCACTCGGCCGGATATCGAGGGATCCGGGTTCGAATCCCGGTCAAGGCGAATGATTTTTACTCTCTGAAATGGTTGCATTATAACATAACGGTGACTCCGTTAAAGTTACTATTACAGTTTCTTGAAATTTGTCTAAGGTATGAACAGCCTGTTTGAAATTGGCTTTATTAACATCGTGGACTGTGGCGCGTCGCGCACGACTACGAATGCCTGTGACATTGTATGTACGGTATTTCGTCATAACATCTTGTTCCTTTAAAGCCCCCAAAATTTCAGAGTGTAAGAGGACGTCTCGGTAGCTTAAATGGTTAAAGCACTCGGCCGGATATCGAGGGATCCGGGTTCGAATCCCGGTCAAGGCGAATGATTTTTACTCTCTGAAATGGTTGCATTATAATGCACACATAACGGGTGACTCCGTTAAAGTTACTATTACAGTTTCTTGAAATTTGTCTAAGGTATGAACAGCCTGTTTGAAATTGGCTTTATTAACATCGTGGACTGTGGCGCGTCGCGCACGACTACGAATGCCTGTGACATTGTATGTACGGTATTTCGTCATAACATCTTGTTCCTTTAAAGCCCCCAAAATTTCAGAGTGTAAGAGGACGTCTCGGTAGCTTAAATGGTTAAAGCACTCGGCCGGATATCGAGGGATCCGGGTTCGAATCCCGGTCAAGGCGAATGATTTTTACTCTCTGAAATGGTTGCATTATAATGCACACATAACGGGTGACTCCGTTAAAGTTACTATTACAGTTTCTTGAAATTTTGTCTAAGGTATGAACAGCCTGTTTGAAATTGGCTTTATTAACATCGTGGACTGTGGCGCGTCGCGCACGACTACGAATGCCTGTGACATTGTATGTACGGTATTTCGTCATAACATCTTGTTCCTTTAAAGCCCCCAAAATTTCAGAGTGTAAGAGGACGTCTCGGTAGCTTAAATGGTTAAAGCACTCGGCCGGATATCGAGGGATCCGGGTTCGAATCCCGGTCAAGGCGAATGATTTTTACTCTCTGAAATGGTTGCATTATAATGCACACATAACGGGTGACTCCGTTAAAGTTACTATTACAGTTTCTTGAAATTTGGATATAGGTCTATTTATGCATGGAAAGCTGTTAGCTACGGTTTTTGTCCATAGTAAGGTATGATGTGCCACATCAACCCTGCCTCTTCAACATGTATGTTAGAATTTATGAACTAGTAGAGGAGTTCAATATTCCCAGCGTTGAGAGGTTAATCTTTGCTACACACAATAAATTCAACACGTACCATGTCATTCAAAGGATGAAAGGGTTTGATGTATATTCTTCTGCCGCTATATCCTCTCCACTAGCTTCCAAAAAGAGTAGTCTTATGATATTAGTTTGAGCTATTTCCTTCCTTCCAATAAGCTGATTGAGTCCGAACATTTTTGCGTTACTAAAAATACTAATTTCTCTCTGTGGGAGAAACTGGATACACCAATCTTAAATGTTTGTATGTACATTCAAAACGGGATTTCTTTGGTAAATCATCCTAGTCCTCCTGTCTACGGTACGGTTCAAAATAGAAGACATCTATGGCTCTAGTGCCCGTTAAATTGGCGACTTGTGGTCATATCATCACAGTACCTAGGAAGAGAGCATGCTCAGTCAATAATTTACTGCGATTTTTGAGCTAATATTTTTTTTCGTGGAGTTGGAAAACTGAGGATCCCGGGTGAGTGTGACATTTGTGGCGGATGATAGCCGGAGGATAGGAATCGATTGTACCCTGTATGATTAAAATTCGAGGTTGAAAGGGTTTGACGGTCATAGACCAGATCTTTTAAATGGGCGGTGGAAAAATACGGGTTAGGGTGTTCGAGGGTGTGAGGAGGGGTGATCAGGAACGAAGATAAGGGGGAGAGAGATGCGCAGACGCTGTAAGGGAATGGGAAAAGCCATGTTAGGTGGTGTTTAGAGGAGTGCAGGTGAAATGGAGATTTAATGACCTCGTCATCGTTCACCCGTACACTTTCCTCCTACAGTGCCCTTCTCACTCCACACACACACACACTCTAACGTAAACTCCCTTCCCTTGGCTACCTCACGTCCTCCCGACGCTTTCCTCACCGCCCGCCCAATGGTCTCCCCTCCCTTCCCTGCAGTAGTCAGTAGTCCCCCGTCCCCCCGTTTCCCACCCTCGCCCTCTATCTCTCCCTGAAAGTATCGGCGCCCACTCCCACACAAGGCCCTGAGGCGTAACTCTGGATCCCACGAAGCTTCCCATATCGAGGAGTGGAAGGCTTGGGGGGGGGTGTGAGAGGGCTTCGACTGGGAGTGGGGATGTGGGTTTGACGGTAGGTGAGGGGCAAGGGGGAGGAGTATGGGAAAGTGTGGGAGGAAGGGAGGGACTGGGACCCTTATCCAAGAACGAGGGTGGCGCCTATACGGCGTTAGGACGAATGCCGGTTTTACGGCCGAGGGGCGGCGAACCCTACGGACACTTCGACTGGGATTGTAAACAACGGACTCTCCCGCTCCCTTTCTTTATGGCCTCTCTCTTTCTTTCTCTTCATTCTTTCCCAGTCCTCCACAACCCTGTCTTTCCTCTCTCTCTCTCTCTTTTCCTCCCTCTCTCAGTATCTACCAGGACAAGGCTCTCTGTTACGCTTCTCTCCACCCTTTCTCCCAGCCTGTTTTTACTTTCCATTTCTCTCTCCCCCTCTCCTTCCCCTTTCCCCCATTTTCCCCCTCCTTCCCTAGGGTTTTCGTTATCCTCCTTTCACTTCCGTTGCTTTGCGGTACGTCTTGTTTACGAGCTGTTTTCCTCGCCTCTTTTCTTTTTTTCCCGCCTCCTGGTGGAAGAGGGAAAGGGCTGGGGATGGATAGAAAGAAAAAAAAAACAAATTGCATTAGCCGTGCGGTTTTTTCATCATTTCATTTTTTACTCCTCCCCGGATAAATGCCGGCCCACCCGAATAAGTAATTTTTGGGCCGTTTGGTGTCTCTAAGGGATATAAAAATATACGATGTTGTTTGGGAAGCATTAATTTTTTTATTTAAGAAGTTAGTCTATTATTCAGTTTTTGGCCTTGCGAGCTTTTGAAAGACTTTTCCGGAAATATTTTCGTGTCCTGGTGGTTGGTTATCAAGGTTTAATAAGCCTACACAACCTAGCGAAGCGATTTGAGGTATTCGTATTGGTTTACGAGCGCGTAGGTGTAAACAATTTTTTCGTCATGCCACTAAACTTCCATATTATTGGTACTTGGATACGGATAAAGCGACTTTATGGGTCTGTAGTTGTTATTATATTTTACGTTTTTCATGATTTTCATTCCTTTTTGAAATAAAAAATACATCATGGGTGCAGATTCTATTTCCCGATGGAATCACCCTTGTCATTTCACCTCCATGAAAACATTTTTCAAAATATGACCGAATTCGTCGCTAAGCCACCTTCACCACACACCTAGCTTTGGCAGGGTTTAAAAAAATTCACCTTTTAAGCGCTGAAGTAGAGGAGTACAATGATAGATTTCGGTGGCCTTTGACAGTCCTTTTCTGTAATTGGGTCCAGTTTCCTTCAGTTATTTTATATCACCGCAGAGCCAACTCCCTACCGTTATTTCAGTTCCAATTTTTCCAAAGCACTCCTTAACGTTTCGGAAGAAACGCACCTCTTGGAATTAAAAATTTACTGCCAGAGTCCATCACGGTGGACTATATCTAGTGTCCAGGGCGGGCAGTTGCCCCATCCCCGTTTAATTCCCCCGTCCATACCCTCCGTCCCACCAATCCCACTTTTCTCCTCATTTACGAGTTCTCGCCTTTCCCCATTCTCGACCGCCATATGCAGCCCTCGACTCTCCACCCCTCTCCTCAATCTTTTGTTCTCCCATGACACCCCTCTTCCTCCACGATTTGTGGCCATCGGGAAATGACTTTTGGAAAGAAACTGTTTCGGATTCCGTTTCTCACGAGTGACGGAGACGTAGGAAATGCTGCTAGAATATGGAGGTCGAGGAGTGGAAGTTGGCTCCGAAATTGCTCCGTTGGAGGTGCTAGTATTGAGTGTGTGCGCCCGCCTCTCCCCTCCGGCCTTTCCCCCAACTCCCACCCCTTGAACTCCAAATACCCACCGACCCTCTCCGTTTTTTGTGTCGGGGCCTTGGAAGGGGAACGGAGGATGCGAAACGACAGCGCGGCGAGTTAGCATTCTGGCCAATAACCCGAATAATGGCATGCTCTTGTCTCGGCATTCTGGGGCAATCCGGAGCATGCCCTTTCCCTCCCCTTGTCCTTTCCTTCCAACCCCCACCGGTACTCAGGGATCCGCCAACCAAGAGCGAAGCACCTCTAAATCCTCCGTCCTTTTACCCCCCCCTCCTCCTCCTCCTCATCCCCCATCGTTTTCCCTCGCGGCCGCAAGTTCTCAACCGTCTTCCTCCGACGTCTTTTTGAGGGCCCGTGTCTCATTCCTCCTCAATGCAAGTACGGTGCGATGGGCAATATTACTCCCATCCCTCCCGTCGTGCCATTATAAAGTCGTGTCATGTGAGGAAGATGTGACCCTCTTCCACCAAATTCTTATGGTTCGTCCACGTTATGGAAGGCGCGTTTAAACAATGGAGAGCGAGACCATCCGATTATTGCGGCGATGAGGATCGAGTAAAAATAATTTCCCCCCTCCCATCCGAACCCCCTACTGCGTCATCAGAAATAAAGGTCGTGCTGGCGAGTTTTAATAAAATCTTTTCTTTTTTCTTACCGCGGGCGATGCTGGGGGATTTGGGAAGTGCGGGTGGGTGAGGAGTGAGTGAGCGGCGTTAGTGATGAAAGCAGGAGGCTATGGCAAATTGCGTGGAATGTTATGCGGCAATTTGATTTACGTCCTCCTCCGTCATTCGAAAGCGGTGATTTAATTTCGAACGCCGTCGACCGTAATTACTCGTTGATATTGTGGACGGGGGATGGGAATGGGTTAAGAGTGAGCGGGTCGTGGGTGGGTAGTTAAAGAGCGGGCGCAGGGGTGTGTGGAGAAGTGGGATAGAGTGATGAGGGGAATGGTGTGGGTGGGTGAGGTAGAGTTGCGGGAGTGAAATGTAGGCCACGTTTCTTACGGTGACGAGGCATATACATATATCTCCTCTTTTCCCGTCGGATAGAGTGTAAAGTTGGAGCAATTTATTTAGAAAACGCTAATCCCCGCAGTTGCCTGAAATATTACTTAGCCATCGATTTAGTCCTTGAGAGAAGTGGGGGGATTTAGGAAAGGGAAATGAGTCGGAAAGTTGTATTAGTGGAACACTGCCTCGTTGTTCTGCAGATCTCTTTCGATTAATGTACACGTTTATTTACGGATGGTCTACGAGTGTGTATCGATGTTGTTGTCGTTTTCACTCCCATCGCAGAGTGAAAATACGTAGTTTTTTGCGTGAGTGCTCTTAGAAAAAAAATAGCTACACGCAGAAGTCAGGGAAGCTGATGAAAAAGTACACGGACATGCTTTCCGGTGCAGGACACGTGAATAAAGAATTCGCCGTGCTCTTGAAATTTTTTTGCTCGCGCATATTTATCAGTTTTTTTGCCTCCGGAGACCCACTCTTCCTCCGCATCCCAGCGTCCCACGCCGCGCCCAGACTCATTTTCGCTCTTCTCCTGTTTCTGAAAGTTGGAAAAGTTGGCAACCCTTTGGCCGACGCGAATGGCTTTTATTTTCCCAGGGAACGCAATAAATTACTCCGCTTCCGTCCCATCCCCCACCAGCTTTCTCCCACCCTCCAAAACACCCCCTGCCTCCAACTCCGCCCCCCCTGCTCCCTTACAGTCTTGTCCCTCCCTCCCACCGTCCGCACCCCCGAGCAGAGACTGCCTGTCCCCCAATCCCTCATAAAAGACCGGAGAGCACAATGCTACGAAAATCTCCCGGCATCACCGCAGCTATTCTTTTTGACCGAAAGGACGTGGGACAGAATGTTCGCGGACGCCTTCCATAATGCGAACTCTCTCTCTCTCTCTTTCTATCACTTGTGGGCACGAATGCAGGGATTAAGTGAAATAAGAACCATGGTTCATAGCAAAATGGAAATAATTCATTATTGTATCGTTCATTACCTATTTTTTTTGTTGAAATGTACACCTATTGTCATTTCAAGACACTCTATTTATTCCATATTTAGATTCATTGAGTCGCTTTACGATTGTAGAAAAAAGTTATTTTTCCTTTTCTGATAAGGGAAATACTTAATGAATTCCGATGTTTAAGGATGATTTATTTCCAATTTAATTCCGTGTCCACCTTTTATTTGCGTTGGCCATCATAGCGCCACTTTTGTGACTCGCATTTCTTATTTTTATGACTATGACTGTGGCCAAGCAAAAGTAGTTTATTTTTTTTCTTACATTTCTTCGTTCGAAGGATAGTTATAGTTATTCTTTGCCTTTATTTAGTGATGTAAATTATAGACCTTCTAAGACTGACATAACTCGAAAGAAAATGCAGTTAAGATTTTAAAAATTACATCTTAACGTGATGTGGTGGGATTCGAACATAATAAAGAAAAGATGACCTAGACCTGAAGATGATATCATATTAGTGCAACCATTTCAGAGTGTAAAAAGAATTCGCCTTGACCGGGATCCTGGCCAAGGCGAATGATTTTTACACTGAAATTGTTTCATTGAAATGCATATCAGCGAATGACCCCGTTAAAAGTTACTTTTGCGGTATCTCTCGTAGTTTCTTGGAATGATGCAATACATCGAAACCCGGTCGTACTATTAAACTTATCCAGTGGAGTATTGTTACTATCTTTCCTTTATTTTTCTACAAAAGGGTTGCCTTTTCCAATATTTCTTTTCCTGTAATAATGCTTCTGAGGAAGAAGTTAAATCTGTAATGATTTTTATATCTGCAGCTCAGATAAATTAATCTTAAAATGAATTTTTAACCTAAGGGACAGTGTTGTTTATGAAATCGACTTGTTTGAAATGTTGTTTGTTTTTCAAGGCAGGATTTTAGAAGTTTGTGCTTGTTTTTGGATTGATCTTGAAATTAAATAAACTATGTACTCAGTTTTCCTAAATCCTTTAAATTTGAAAGCATAACTTCGATGTATCATTTGAGTTCGTGTCCTGTTGACTTACTTTTGTTTCCCAAATTAAACAAGTGGGTGGATTTAAAAACACCAGTATAAACTCGTCAATTTGTAATAAAAAAGCAAAAGCTAATTTAAATTGGTTAAACCCGAGAGAGGAAATGCTTAAAAATTTCGTAAACTAAGGAGAACCATATGTTACGTAGAACATTTTTTAACATGTCTTTTTATGAAAAATTGTTATCCATAAATGTGTTAAATTTTTTATGCAATCAATTATTAATTCTAAGAAGTTGAGAGAGAACCTTTTTTCAGAGCGTTGACTGAAATTTCGAATATTACCATTTTATGAAAAAATACGGCCTCTAGAAACTGCCAAATACTTGCGTTTTTGCAAGGAAACGATAAGGGAGACTACGTTATGAAGCAATGAAGGGAAACTGCATGAAATTAAGTTCCGGCAATATTGAATAGAATGAAAAAAATTTAATTGGATTCCTACCGTTTGCAATTATAAAAAAACGTTATTCAGAGGAGATTAATGCCAATCCCTTCTTTATTGTGTAGTATTGGTTAATACACCCAACTTGTAAATTTGTTTCTCGTTTTTTCAATTCTTCGAACCAGGTACCTAATGTTACGGCCTTCATCAACAAATGACCTGAGGATGAGAACCCTTTGTTTCTTCCCGAAGGCCTCTGTGCCAGAATGCTTTTGAACCCCACCACAGATAAATCATTCTCTCCGGAGAATCTCTCGTTACGCGGGCACTAAAGGCAGGCTCTGATTGGTTGTTATACCCTCTCCATTTCATTAGACAGCCTTCGCATCTGAAGGGAAGGACCCGGAGGAGAACTTGAGCCCCCGGGCCTAATAGTGCCATTCGTTAAGGTTAAAGTGATAGGTTATGTTTAATCGACAGTAATTCTTATGCTTCCTATTTTCTCTGATTGACCTGTGTCCGCTTGGTAGATTTGTTTTCTCTATCTTGAAACTTTATTTCCTTTTTTCTGTTTACGCAACCTTCCATCCGTTTCTTTTTATCTTTCTATTTGAGTGAAATGACTCTCCAATAAATCTAATGACTAAACATTCCTCCAATTGGCAGCGTTGACGTTTCGATTTATTTGTCTATTTATCTCTTTCTTGTCGTTAAACATGCTTACAAACTGCTCTCATTTGAGCAACATTTTAATGAAAAAAGAGAACATTACCTCAATCCTCTTATAACTACAGTCAATTTAATAATCTAAATTGGACTCTTTGTGTTTCACTAAGTCCACTCTTGAATGACATCAAAGTTAGCTTTGGTCAAAAATGTCCCTTTTCCTTGCTGTCCCTTTATAATTTCATCCATGAAAACATTACTTGGATTGGCCCTCTAATTACAATGAACCTCCTCGTTGTTTTCTATGGCACTGTCGTGTGTAAGATGTGGTAGTTTTACAAATAACTTAGAAACATTTTTGTGAGCTTTTATGTTAGACCGCTTCATTGTGCAGTGGATAGTGTAATTACGACGTGTAGTGTTATATATCCTCTTGTTTGGTATTATTTCTCGGAGTAATATTTGTGCTTTTACATGGCTCTAAATCATCCTAATAACAAGTCCCTCTTTTTTCTGACCTGGAATGCTTATTCGCACCCTTTTTATGGGAATGCAGTCTACTTTAGTATTTCACTTGTAACTGTGCAAGAGAGAGATGTTCAGGGTGGAGAGGATGGTTTATCGTCGCAATACTCTCCACTTCGAAAATAATTTCGCGCATTTCAAATAGGCTCTCCATGAATTCTTATGCACATTTTTGCTATATTTTCGCCCGCGGGCCAGCATTCGAATTCTCTCTCGTGGTTTTTGATCGTTAATTTTCCAAGCAGTAGGTTAGGGACCTAGAGAAGAGGAAAAGAGAGAGAAACACACACGGGGTTTTAATGCGCAGTTTTTTGTAATATTGCGGAATTCCAGTCTTTAGTGGTTGCTGAGGAGCGGGAGAGAAAAGGGCCGCCGTAAATTTATTTATGCGCGAGGTTACGCTCATCCGAGTTCGCATTTCAAGCGCAAAGCTTTCTACTCTATCTCCTTTTGCCCCCCTCCTTTCCCACGCTCTCCTCCCTTACGCATTTTGGATCACCCCCTCCGACCATGGCGCAATTCGTCCCCGTGGACGCGTGTACATAATCGCGTCTCTTCCCCATTGTACCCCCGGTCATTCGATGTCCTCCCTTCCCCGAGCGTCTTCCTCCCCATTTAATTCCACCCCCTCCACCTCCAATTCCACCTCATGCCATACAGAGCGCCCGCGGAAAAATTACTAAAATCGAATCGCTTTTATGGCTGTGAATGAGCGGACGCGGGTGGTTAATAGTGTAAAACGGCGATTATTGAAGCGATGGCCGTAACATTATGAACTTAATCTTCCCACTTTAGTACTTTAACGATATCGTATGTCAGGTATATCTATGCCGCAATTGAAACAACCGGCCTTCCGCGGCACTTATTTTATTCGTCATACAGCATTCTCATGACCGTCGTTCCATCTTGTATGCGGCCCCACCTCCACTCCACCAAACAGTTGCGACTCCACCCTGTCCGGAGGGTATATTCCGCGATTTCTCGTGCTCCCGCCCCCCCCCTCCGGACGTTAAAGTACCATTTTCCGCGACTCGAATAAGTTTTTTGTTTTGTTTTTCATTTCATTATGCCTCTCATTTCCTCATTTAAATCGAAAATATGTAGATACTCATTAATGTACATGACACTGGAATAGCCACCAAAAAGGTGAGGGAATGGACATGTCAGATTATCATCGTTAGTTATATGATTTTGTGTAAATGTGGTAAAATACCCCTTGATATGCTTTGATTTGTTTATTGTTTATTTTAATATTATTTTATCATTTTACTATTTTTATTGTTTCTTTTTAATAATTTAACATTATTATTTTTCATTACATAATGTTCATAATGACCATATGATATGCTTATCGTTTTGTTGGTAGTCCCGTGCAAACGTTTTTTTCATCAAGATAGAGACTGACTCCTTCAGAGAACACTGTGTTGTCATTCTATCGATTGTGGATATCCTATAGCATCCCCTTTACCGCGGCCTCTCTAATTCTCCTGTGTAAAATTCAAGAGCTACTACCCAAGTATCATTGGTAAAAACTTTGTCTCGTTGGGTGAACAGAGGCTGTTTTTATTAACAATTTATGGAAAGGAAGTTCATGAATATCCATTTAAGGGGACCCTGATGCCTTTGTTGAAAGTTTTCCGAATAAATATATTATTTTTATATCACTTAAATGGCGATAAAAAAAGTCATGCTAAACAGCCAAGAGAAGAATCCATTTGCTTTCGGGTGCATAAGTTGCTGAAACTTTAACGAGGAATACTGTTCGCACATACTATAGATGCAAGACCTTTTGTAGTTGTCATATTTTTACATTCAATCTAAACCTATGCAACTGTTGGAATTTTGAAGTGCTGCATGCAAACGTGTCGTACCTAGGGGAGATAACTAGTACTCTTCCGCCCTTTTCTATTGCCAATGCTTTTTTATGACTTTTTTCTTTGATTCGAACATATATGATCCAGCCTTCCGTTTTCCCACTGCATTTTTTCATTCACGGCCGGCGGAAATCGCGTGCCCTCGGAGCGATTCTCTCAGCCACAGACGCGATTGCGGGTAGTTTATTTATTTCCGCCTGGTCGGTCTCTCTTCTCACGGCTATCGGTGCTAGGCAGCGGCGCGATTTCCACGCCGCGTTTTGGCAAATTGTTGGGGCTGTCACGACTGTGGATTTTTAATCTATATTGACATTATACCCAGTTTTGGGTGCACAATGTGAATTTTCATTCAACGTTTTATAATCCACGGTCTGCTTAATAAAGAAAACCTTATCCTTCGTTTATATCTACGGCATCCATCTGCGAGCGCTTTGTGTGTCATTATTTTGTAAATGGATTTCGATTGTATAATAACCGATTTTTCTTCGTCTTAAATTTATATGGCGTAGATATTCCATTGGAGTAATCATGATAATAGCATTAAATCATTTTCCAATGGTGCTACCAGCAGCGTTTTAGGTAAGCGACCTTAAGAAAATTACGTTTAAAAGCATTGAAATTCTTGGAATTTTATAGTATCCGAAAGGAAACGTTTGGTACATTAGTAGTCTTTCACCCTGTACGAGATATATACACGTAGATGAATGTGTGTATGTTGCATAGTATGTGCATTAAGTGGGGTGGAAACTTTTGTACCCCTCGCTGAAGAATAGCACTGATACCTAGTGAGTTTCTCTTTTTTTGTGTGCTTCTGTGTTTTTGCCTTTATCTACTACTGCTAATTCCATTTATATTATACATGTGTGTGTATATATCTATATATACATATATATGTATATATAGATATATACACACATATATATGTATATATACACATATATATGTATATATATACATATATATATACACACATATATATAATATACACATATAAGAATGTAAAAATATTTCCTTAACCGGGATTTGAACACCGGACCTTCCACTTGCCGGGCGAATGTGCTACCAATTACACCACCAAGGAAACCTAATTTTCACTGATATATAAAAATATAACGTAAATGGACTAGTCGACACAAACACAGAAACAACTCCTAACTTCTCTTGGGAAAGGTGGTTGCACCCCGAAAATGCGAGACCCAGTGAGTCCATCTTTTATGTGTTTCTGTGTTTGTGTCGACTAGTCCATTTACATTATTGTGCACGTCCGTGGGATTTACAAAAAAGTGACAAAAGTGTTATATACACTTATAGATGCAATTTATTTATTTACCATTCGTCGTCGTTCCTTATATCATGCCATTGATTGTCCATTACATATGGTGTTGTCATTCTTGAATTACTTTCCCTCAGAACAGCTATTTCGGGAGATATTCGTAATGTCTTTCTCGGTGGGATAACCATACCACATCTACATATAAGAAAAGACACTCCGGATCTTTTCAAGAGTACTTCACTCTTCCTGGATTAAAATATCTCTATGAATTCTTCAGCTCATTCTTCATACGACTTCCCAAACTCATCCCTTATTCTTCGATTGCATTACACTTCTCTGGTCTACACTTATCCTTGATAGTATCAGATTTTTCCCGAGATATAATACGTACACTACGCCTGAGCAACTGTGGTCCTGATAAGTAAACCTTGGCGAGTAGGTAGGGATCCTTACTCAAGAGTAAATACGAGTATTCGCCATTAATACTCAATCATATTTTACAAAGCCAATTTGTTATATGAGAGGCGTTGTCGACCATCCGGTAGAACGCTGGGCTGGCTACCGTTAAGTCTGAGTTCATCTCTATGTGACTCCTCCGCGCACCTTCAACTTGTGAAGCTGTGTGATTTTTTGGACACCGATCTTCCTGCCTCTGCCTGCACAAGGAAAGAAACTAGTTATATAGGTTAAATTGACCGCCCTAAAAACTACAGGGTCAAGAACTCGTTCCTTTTGCTGGAATAATGATGAATTGCTAGGATTTTAATATAAGGATGCTCAACAAATGTGTCTCCCTATCAAATGAAGTTATATTCAGCTGGAGTTCACTCCAAAAACTTTATAAAAGGGGAAATGTTGGCCTTCAAAGTCAAAAATCGTTTGTTTGAATACTCTGATGTGGTATCCTCGCCTACTGTATCAAATGGTGATCTCTTCTCTTGACGTTTTTCCATTACATTTGCTTCACAGTCGTGCGCATTTGTGCTTAATTCGCGCTCATGGCCTGAAGTATCTTTAGGCTGGCTCATCTCCCCCTACCTCTGTCTCTCTCAAGGGTATTCCTAGCTGCTGTGCTGCTGCTTTTCGCGAACGCGAACTCATTTCATATTCCTCCTCCCCTTTCTCTTTAACCTTGCTCTACTTAATTCGTCGCCATCACTATCCACTCATTCTTCGGATCCCTCGTCACACTTCAGGAGCCGCCTGCGAGCGGTATTGGATCGCGTATTGACAATCTCTCTCACATCAGCGTGTGTGCTGTGTTTTGATCCAACCATTTTTCTTTCCTCCCCATCCTGCCCAACTTGGTCTCGTAGAAAGAATGACTCCACGTCCCTCGCTTTCTCCTTTGTCTCCACTTCCTCTTCCCTTCTCCCTCCAAACTCATCGATTTTCATCGGAAAGGTTGCTGTTTTTCTCTGTTCCTGTTCTCTGTCCCTGCTCAGTTGAATCTTTCTCTAAATCGCAAAGTATTTTTCTCGTGATTTCCCTTTCTTCGTATATTTATTATTCCTCCCTTTACTGAGTGCGTTGTTGGGAGGATCGAAAACTTAATCGCCTAACGATCATCATGATGACTCTTACAGAATCTCTCTTATAGCTTAATTTACTTGCCTCAATGGCCATGTTGTGTTAGTGCGGATTCACATTCCGTATGATTAAGATGTGAAAATTCAATGACCATAGTGGGAATTTCTATTCCCTTAAAATGATAGCGGTTGATCAGTCTCTGAGAACAATGTGTTTTTTTTGGAAAAGTTTCAATGCTATTAATCACAACATTTCCAATTCCTCTACTCCTTGACACTACAAGTCACTTCCGTCATCATTGTACCATTTGTTGAGCACTTTTATTCTTTATAGAAATACCTATTGGCTCCTGCTTGTCGACCTATTTGCGCGCAGTAAATCTCAGTAACAAGAGAACACGTTAGGTTAACATTTTTTTTAGGAAAGTAGAACAAATAAGTTATTTAAATGAAAAAGTGTTTTTTACAAATGACTCTTGAAATCTTGAAGGTTTTGAGATAAAGAGGAAAGGTGCTTTGAAACTATTTTTGGTTTTCTTAAACTTGTGTGATTGTTTAGTGTAATCTCTTAGGTCTAAAAATCTGATCCTTATGATGAAATTTGTAACTAGAGTTAAAATTGGCGTTGAGACCAAGTGGCGTATAATAATAATATTTAAAATCGTCTTAATATTGGAAAAAATAATACGACTTATTGTAAAAACCATGCAACAATATTTACTTAAAATATTTCAGCAGATAAATTTATCTTCGTATTTCAAAGAGTGTCAGTTAATAGAAGTGTTAATTGAAATTGATTTTGTTATAAATAATTTCCAGGTGAAAGTGGCCCTTGATTAGTGGCATAACCGGAAGTGCTTTTCATTATGAAAGTATGTGACCTACGTAAAATAAAGATCGTTTTTAAATGATTCTTTCTTTTATAGTTCTTGCGATTGAATTGCAGTCAACACCCATTCCTTGTCGCTCTCTCGTCTCTTAATTCCGTATTTATCGCGGTCTCTTAGTCCACTTATTTCCACAGCGGTTGGAAGTCGCCACGGCCAGTAAGCAGCGTCTTCTCCGCCATTGCACGGTGCCTTGTCGTATGTGCGACGCTTGGTTCACCCATTTGGTTGGTTGACTTTGTTCGATGTTCGACCCATGCATTTCCTCCGTGTCCCCTTTTCCCGTCACATATATTTCGCTTTTGCCATACGCCTCTCTTGCTCCCGTCGCTGCCTCATTTCCCTGGCTGTCTGTTCGTTGCTATTTCGGAGTGTTTCAGAGTGTTTCAGAGTGTCGCGAGAGTAATCCCAACTCCCCGGCCCCATTGTTTCCTATCGGAAAACTCCTTTCTACTCCTTCCGCTCCCGCGCTTTGCTTTCAAGAAACGCCTCCTAGCTTGAATTTTTTTGGTGGAATTAGAATTTTTGATACTCAAGTAGTAGTACGGTTCTCAAAAATTAAACCCACTATAGAGTGCTTTTTCTCATGCCTACATGAGAATGTGTTGAACAGGGTTGCTGTGCCGTTTTTTGTTATTTAGCTCCTGCTTGATTAAAACGTCTATATGTATTGCTGGCTTCTCAGAAATTAGTCCCTATCCGATAGGATTGAAAAAGTTCGGATGACTTAAAAATTTGGACGGAAAGGTACAGTGGACTGTGAAAGATGCCGTGGTTATATTCCACGCCTAGTTACATACAAAATATAATATCACCATAAACCGTCAGATGTGCTCCATAGTCTTGAATGACTTTTGATGATTACTTCTCTGTTAATGATAGTCCGAGGTTTTAGGTGATTGTGCTGCGTTTAACTATAACAAGAAACAGCTTGCATGCATATAAGAGTCAATGACTATCATATTCACTTGTTTTACTGCTTTGCCTTTCTTTCATCGGATACGCGAGCACTGGCCAAGCAAACGCTGGCACGTACGACCGAAAAAGCAAACGAGTGAATCTTGAAAACCCCTAGTGAAATGTACCAATATGCGCACCCGAGTGCCTCGAAAATGTTTTTTTTTGTTCAGTGTTTTCACTTAGATGCCCTCGAATGATACATGGCGGTGTATTTTGTATTTCTCCAAGGATTATAAGATAGCTCGCTCGCGCATCAGGAATCTAGGACAGGCGTTTCGAGAAACGTGCAGCCTGCCTGCATAAACAATGTGTCGTTCGTGTGGGGATATTCTAATTTCAGAAATGAAGCTTTTCGGCCGAATGAGGTAGCGTTAGTCGTGCCTCCGTAGGTGCAACAGGCGAGGACGAAACATGTCGTTGGAACATGTGCGTGGGGTAACACGGTTTTGCTTTTGACAGAGATTTATAAATGATCCATCAGCTCGTATTTTTTGGAATCACATGTCGAAGGCCTCAACTTTTAAATTTTTATTGTTTTTTCACCGAGACATTCTAACAAAGCCTCCGCAAACAATGGAGAAATTCTGTATCCATTAATGTAGGTGAATTCAGATGACGTAGCCTTCACACGTGGACGCCTGTCGTTATTAAGTTCGACTAATGGCCTCTGCCACAGACAGCTTTACTATGTGCTGTTGATGAAATAAGGCCGAGTGAATGCTATTATCTTAAGTCATCTTTATTTTACATTGTGACACGTCACAAATTTTCCTTAAAAAAAGCCGAAATTACGCGTTCAAATTCACAATAGTAGTGATCATTTTGTATGATAATGATGGGAATATGTAATATTGAAAACAATATGAAATCAAAATGTCTAAGCAACTCAATTTTAGTTAAAGAGTTAGATTAGTTCATAATGCGTATATTAATATTCTGCAGTTCTTAGTCGCACCGGTGAAATCCAGTAAATGAAACGGTTTTTGGAATTCGGGGGGACGATCAGAGTGGTTTATACAAGAAAATTAGGAACCAACGTAGAGAATTAAATTTAGGAGTAGAATGATAAGTCTTATGACAAACTAATATTGATACTCTTCCATACTCTCGATGTCCATGTTATTCAACAAGGAAACGAGAGGGCTGGGGGTGTTAAATTGGTTTCCATTATCCTGCTTTATTGGACCTGTAATGAATAAACTAATGTCCATTGGTCGCTTTATATAATCCTGCAATATTTTTATCGTTTTAGAAATCAAGTTGCTAGCACGTACGTTGTTCCTTCACTTAAAATTGCTGTGTTCGTTATGTTCGCAAGAAACCCTCATTAGCTACTCTCGATATTTGGTCGACATTTTTTAAGTTAATCTTTAAGGAATCTTTAACATTTTTCAAAGCCATTATCTCTTTCTGCGGAAAGAACATATAACTTATGGGCTTGGTTATGCTTTTAGGTAAATTATTTTTTCCATATATATCAAACTATGATCCCGTAAATGTTAAATGCTAATGATACTGCCTCTTATATTTTGCCAAAGTTCTACTGAGACAATATAAATATGCAGCAGTGCTGTATAAGGAAATTTAGTCTTTGTTTCTTTTTCGCGAACACTTTGTAACTTAGCGGTCCTGCATTCCTTTTCTTTTTAGTTAAAAATGAATCATCATCTTCACCGCGAAGGTACACTTTAGGACTTCAAATTATTTACTGCATAATTAAGGGAATTCCTGACTTTCAGATGAAAAATTTTATGAGTTTCGTCTCATTTTCCTCTCTGCCGTATATTGCTGGATGCATTTCGCAGGGAATGAGCATTTTCTCCTTACTACGGCTGGATCGCGAGGAAAAAAGTTATTCCTTTGAAAAGTTTCTAGCACTTGTGCACCTTCATTAAACGCTGCTACAGTCATTTCTCTTTTCCAACTTTCTTTCCACGCCTGCCCCTTCTGTCCAGACATGGACGTACCAACTTCCGCACAGCACCTTTTTCCATCGGGAAACTGAGCGTGGGGTACCTACATATTCTCTACCAGATTTCGGAATCTCTGCGCGGGGAAGTTTTGTTTTAGTTCCACCTTTGGTTCCGTTTTCTCACGGCCTTATCTCTCATTATGTATTTTTTGTCCACCGAAAAATTTAATTTCCGCAGGTATTCACAGCTCCTTCCTTTTCTGGGCGCCCTGCCTCAATCTCCGTTTTTTCAATGCAATTCTGTCACCGTACGCATCCGCCACTTACATGAATTGTAAGTAGTCACTCCTATTTGGGTATTTTCGAATTAGCTCACTCTTTGGTGTTATTCTTTTGAAAGATACTCCATCCCATTTTTATTTTTTTCGGTTTGCGTCTCTCATTTCTTTTCTGGATTCCCCTCCTCCCTCTTTATTTCAATATCTTTATTTTCTCGGGATTTCATTCCTATTCTCGTATCACCTTCATTGTCTCTTTTACTTTCCCTTCCATTTACATCTTTACTCCAAATTATTTTCTTGCCCTATTAAGTCAAAGTACGAGTATTTCTGCCTCCAAAATTAAAAGTTTGTCCTTTTCGTTTTGTTGAGAAAAAAGCGAAAGTAAAGCATAAAAAGGACCGTGTCTTTCATTTGCAATTATTTAATTCCGCTGAACATTTCGTTCCCTCTCCATTGGTATGTCAATTAAAACGAGAAATTCACTTGCGTTATTTTTTATCTCCCCTTAAAATTGAGAATGTCAATGTTCTTTCTTGGCTGTGCTTCATTTCATGGCTGTGCTGTGCTGTATTTTGTGTTAACTCGCTTCGGAGCCGCCTGCTACCGGAGTCTTTTTGGATAAAAAAATAATTCCTACGCATCGAGTTATCTCCTTAAATGTGTTCGTAAGCGGTGCTTTGAAAGAATTTGAAGTGTGATTACTCAAATTTTCCTTTTATTATACATCAGCATTTTTTTATTTTACGTTTTCTTGAAAAATCACGAGATATAAGACTTAAATAACATTTCTTTCACTTTGTAAATGTATTCATCTTACATCTCGTATTGCGTTTCATGTGCCGTTTTTCTCATTCAAATATATATAGAAAAAGAAAATATTTTAACAATAGTAATAATATTGATTATTAGATATTCGTAATTTCAGAAATGGATTCTTCGAGAAAATGACATTTTGCATGATTTTCCCCTTTGACAAGCGAATGAAATTACAGAGATTGCAGTTAGTTTAACTTTGTAAAGTAATGACGTAACTGTGTAAAAGGTTTTCATTTTAGCTATGATTTAAATATCTCCTTTAACTTAGGTATTCTTAAATTAGCTTGGTTAAATATATAAGTTAATTTATGAGGATAGGCAATGACATATAATTTGCGTATGATGAAGGAAATACCGAGAGTGAATGCTCCAAGTAAGTGTCGCGAAAGTTAACTTCAAGTAATTATTTTTAATTTTGGGATGTCGTCATTAATTCTTTCAAAAATGCAATGTGTGTCGCTTTCGTCATGCCTGCGATGTCCTCGCGATTCCTTTTCTCTCGCTCGTACTTTTTTTTAAATTGGATATTCTTTATTGGCGACGTGGGCATGAATGGAGACTCGCTGCAGTGTGCCCTAAAATTGGACGCATTTATTTTTACGCCCTAAAGGACATTACTTCTTGCTCCGTAGCCTTTATGATTGTCCGACCGTTGAGCATAAAATCAGCTTTTCCTTCGTGGACGCAATTGTACTGGAGGTGGGCACCTCTTTACCCTCTTAGTGACTAGCACGGCTTCAAAAATGTAGGTCTCCCTAAAGATCGATTTTCCTATTCTTTCTCTCCCTCTCTGTCTCTCTCTCTCTCTCCGCTTCCTGTCCCCCCACCATCTTCTTTTTTACTTCTCCCTCCCGCATTACCATTCCCTCATTTCTTTCTTCCTATTCATTGGAGGAGAGAGAAGGCTTTTGGAGAGGGGAAGTAGAAGGTAGCAGAGGGAGGGGGCGCGGTAAACGGGCGTCTGTCTCGGTTTGTATGTGTGTGCGCGCGCGCCCGCGCTCACGTCCATGCACCCTCGGCATTCGGAGCAATTCTTCCGTTAACGTGCAATCAGTCTTCCTTGCCTATGAAGACCCTATTCGGATGTTCATTGCGATCATTCGTCATTTTTTTTACCAACCCACTTCCCTGCCTTCTTCCCCTCCGTTTCTTTCCGGGCCACGACTCTTTTCTTTCTTTCTCTCTCTCTCTCTTTCGCTCATTCCATACACATCTTTAACACTCTAGTTCCCTCCCTCTTCTCATTCTGACATCCCTCACAACCTCTCCTCATCCTCTTGTCATTCCTTACACCGGGTACCCCTCCTTACTCCTCCTTCGTGCATACTCCGAGCCCCTCCGTAGCCCCCTCCTCCACCCCACTCCAACTTCCTCCTGCCCTCGAAACTCGTCCTCCAACCCTCCCCTTCCGCCTTCACGAAAATCTCCGACGACCGATTCTTCTGAGGGGCTCCGGAAAACAGATGGAGGCCATCATGAGGGGACCGCGGGCAAGGGTCTCCCAGATAAAACGGGCGGTGTGGAGGGGAGGGGGGGGAAGGAGAATGGAAGATTTAGGTGGGAAGAGGGACCCACCGTGACCTTCGACCCGTGTCAGCGGACATCAATCTGCGAGCCCTTCATCGTTTCGATTTTTTTCTCCCCCCCTCCATGTAACCCAATCTCTCCTTTTTCTTGACGAGAGTTTCCAAACGGCGCGGAGACATCGTCGACGTTCCTTAAAGCGCGGGAAACTTTATCCTATTTCCTCCTTACTGATGTGTTTTCACAGTATGGACTCCCCAAAGTCGCCAAATATTTCTGTCTCTCCCTAGACCTCCCTCTATCAACGTTATTTTTTCTTCTTCGCGAAGCAAATAATTACATCTTTCGGATTGTAAGCAATTTAAGCTACTAGTTGTTATCATTGGGATTGCTACGTGAGGATTATCAAGGTGATGAGCATCTAGCTTCACATTGAACGATTTGACTTTAAAAGATGGATTTGGGAAGTTTGGGGATATTGATGCTTAATCGTCGTTTAATTTGGTTTTCATTTGCAAATTTTTTCCTGAGATGAAGCGTAATTATTAATGAATCATTGTTCTATACCTACCTTGCCGGATTTTAGTAATGATTCGAATAATCGGTGTGATACACTTCTCATTGTCTTATTTAAGGTTAGTAAATGATGAAGATATATATTTTTGCCGTAAGGGATGAACAAAATTAGTTTTCCACCTTTTGTGTGGTTTCAAAATTAAAAGAGAGAAATTTGACGGGGGAGTCAATGGTCTTAAGGTCAGAAGTGGACCGAAGGCCAAAAGACCACCCATTCAACTCATGTCTTTGAGTGCAGTTTTTATTCTTCTAACTTCGAAAAACAGTTAAAATTAAATAAGTTATAGTAATGGCCAAGAGAGTATTGAAGAGCTTCGGTGCTAATATCAAAGTTGGATAATACGTATTTGTGCGAACCAATGGAGTGAGAGGAATTCCATTGGAAGTACCTTAAATAGAGACCTTTTTATATCTGGAGTTTTTGTAAAATTTTAAAACCCTAAATGATTATTCGTCTGTAAATTGCCAATATGTAATATATATTTCCATTGCCATGCCAATGCCAATATATATTTCTATGGTTAGTTTCATTTTAGTTTCCGCTAATTAATTCAAGTTTTAAATTCATGGCTTCTTTTTTGTAAACATTCTTCATATCTTTCTGTGAAATGAATTAGAATTGTATTGAATCTTAAAACTAAGGACGTGAAGGAAACATCTTAAAAAAAAACTAAGGAGGTGAAGAATATAATTTTATGATTTAATTTGAGTTTTCGTTTTTGTGAAGAAGTTGCAATAGTTATTGTATCGTTGGTTGAATTATTTATTTAGGAGCCTCTAAAACAAGTAAAATCGTCTGCAAAGAAAAAAACAATTTAATTTTTACCGCCGGATAAAATTTTTGTTTTCTATCAATATTATTCCATTAGTTTCAATTTAATAATATACCCCATCCAATTATATACAATGAAAAGGAGTGGACGAATGGGATCGAAATTTAATGGGATTGCTTGAATTTAATATGAGTGAGGTCATACTTCAGCGAGTGTATATTCCCCCTCGCTATTAAAAGTCATCGCCGCAATCTACCCATTGTTCGATATCCAATCTACCCAAGTTTCGATACGTACCGTCTCCACTATATTTAATACGAATGTCAAATTTGCGATTGATCTTTTTTAAAAAGGTGAGTTGACGTATTTTCAAAATGAAAAAATGTGTTGCATGCCTTGAAATGTGGCTTAAATAAATATTTCAAAATTGTGCGGAAGTGTATACTATATATATTTCTGTGGATATCCAGAAAAGTTCCCAAGAACCGTAAACTTCTTATGATATACGTGATATGAAACAAAAGTTGGAAATATGCGGGGAGAGAAATCAAAACGAGTTGTGCGCTTCGCAAAGGCGTGGATTTGGTTTGCTGCGCTTCGTTGGATACTTCCCACCTTCTGCGGCATCGTATACTTTCAGAGACGTATGTACACGAGCACCGCAAACCACATAAACCAATCAGTCTCTTCCATGAGTTTCTTTGTTTTTTCCGCCTTTCCACGCACATTACCTTTCGTGAGCTTTCCCACGGTCATTTCCACACCGCATCTCTCCCTCATCTCTTTCTTGTTGGCGGAAAGTGTTGACCTTCGAAGACCAAAGTCTCGTACTCCCGAGAGATAGGTAACGTTTCAACCTCCGTGGACGCGGAACTCAGGCAGATACATCGCAAAAACAGCTTGAATAATGACTGACTCTCTTTCGAACTTGAATGTAAAAAAAATCGTTTACCGAAAACTATTTCCCGAAAATTCTTTATTTATAGCGCCAAATTTGGTCGCTCAGTTATATTCGTCGGAGCATATTTTTGGGTTCGTGTTGGGTATTCATGGTCTATTCTGTGTGTTCATTTTCAGTAGATTCGGCACGTTAACATTCTGATACATTGTCACAATTATTTGTAGGCAATGTTCATTATATCATTTGAGGAGGTGTTAGTAAACCCTCGGATTTATTCAATAAGCTCATGATGTATGTTTATGAAAAGAGGTTTCGCCGACAAATAACGAAAAAACAAACTGAGGTTACCTTTAAACATCCAAGTGGCTTTTTTTTTACTTATCCTGTCGCCTGCGAATCGCTTGCCTTTGGATTTAAATATCATTTTTATCACTTTTCATGATGGTGTTGTATTCCAAGAGGCTACGAGATATATCGAAATTGCCAACGGTTTTGAATGGAAATGGGTAGAGATGAGGAAGAGGGTTATTCTGGTGTAGCTGTTTTCAATTATTTCTTAGTGCTTGAGAGAGAAATGGAAGGAAAATGGAAACAGCCTGAAAAAGGAGCCGTGGCTCATTTCTCTGTTGGCTAGGGATAGATCAACAGTAGGTGGAGTGGGGAAGCAGGAAATAATGAGAGCTGCCGGTGAAGGAATGCCAGGGCCGTACACCTTCCTTATCTTTTGACCACGCAGTGCCTCCCCCTGTATGAGCCATTCTCTCTTCCTTGTCGTCTTGTATATGTATGCATTCGTCGAGTTCTTTTTCCTAACGCCTTCTTCTTTTCCCGATCAAGAAGCATAATAAGTGAAAACTAATGGTATTCAAGAGGAGCTGGAAGAGTAAAAGAAATGAAGAAGTGTCAAGAGAGAAGAGAGAGGTGAGGGATAGCGAGGAATAATAGCATGCGGTTGATCACTCGTTTTTGTGATCTCTGGCCTAAAGCGTGTCGTAAAACTATTTTTTTTTAAACCACAGGCGAAATAAAGATATTCCTTGTAGAGATTCTCTGAAAAAGTTTATTCGTCCCCTGTCTCTCTTGCCAACGAAAGCCACTATTTTCCGTTTTAAAACTGTTGTTTATTTGTTTTTTTTTATTGTCGAGATTTCCCGTAGGCAACCACAGCATCTTGGGAGATAACAACCGCGTTCGGTCAGCTGCCTCGTTCTTCTATCTGGCCTCACCCCATCATATATACTCTTAAACCCAACCAATCCCCTCCCTCCTACAACCCCCTCGTTCATATCACATCTAACCAAGCCTTTCTCACTCCCGGGGGCTCTCCAATCGAGTCTGCTTCTTTCTACCCTTTCTTCCCATCATCATCATCGGAGCTCATATTTTCTCCTCGACCACATTCAAGACACCCCGAAGGGCTCTCGTCTCCCGTAGAATAGTTCACCTGGAGGAGTTTGGAAGATGTTCGTCGCACTCTGTCGAACTCAATCGGCAGTGTTTATGGCTTCAAGTCTTCCAAAATATATTTTGACTCCATACCTTCAATGCCGGTTTACGTACATCATTTATCCGTACCCGTGCTCAATTAAGGTGGAAATGAGCAAGAATGCGTTTGATGGGTGTTAGTCCACTACTCGATAAGTGTACCCTCTTCAAAACATTAGGGCTACCGAGGCACGACAAACAATTCGGCCTCCTACTAGAAAGAAAAGTGCTGTTAACAGTACTAAATTTAGCCCTAGGACATGGTGGAGAGCGCAAATAATAAAGACCGAGAATTTGTTGAAGGTCTAACGTTCGGGAAGGAGAAAGAACCTGGGGAAAAGTTAAGATGATTTTTTTGTTTTTTTTTTCCTTTCGTTAAATGATTCGCAGAGAAATTACGCCGAGTTTTTTGGACACGCATCTAACCTCGGAACCGTAAGGGTTTTTTTCCTTTTTCTCGGTCTGTAAGCGGAACTTTACAGATAGCAACACGATTTCCCCTTGTTTCCTCGCCTTTTCTGTCTTTTTCGTCTGTACTTTTTTCACGGTGAGTTGACTTCCTCAAGTACCGATTCAGCGGGAGGGAATTCGTATTTTCCCACTGTTTTGTTTTTCCTCATGGACGCTGTATAGTCTTTAAATTGGACGAGTTAATCGTCTTTGCACTGATACCGCTAAACTGTGGAGGAAACTGAGCCATAAGACTCACCACGTTTTCAAATAATCACAATTTTCGTAGCTATTATGGGCAATCAGTTTTAGAAAAAAAGTATTTAACAGTTCCTTAATCGCTGTCTTTTTATATATTATTCGTAAGCGAATCTAAAATATAACCAAGATAGAAGTGTCTTGAAAGTTGATGTATCTCAACGTGAATGTTGGAGATTGTACTCACAGTGCATACCCATGTGCAGGGGGGTGTCGTTAACTTTTAATTGCTACTAAAAATAATCGAAATAGAAACTTAATTTTTATTTGTTGTTCTTAAAACTTCTGTTCATAGTCACCATCCAGACTTATACTTCTCCAAACGATTCTTGACCTCTCGAAAGCCGCCATTGTGCGACTCAGAAGAAGATTGCGTCGAAAGCATTGTTCCACCTAGTAAATGACGTTTTTTGCTGTCAAATCTCCGACCCTGGAATTATTTTTTTTTAATCTAGCAATAAGAAAAAGTCTCTTGGGACGATATCGGGAGAATAGGGTGGATGTGGAAAAATCTCATAGCCACATCGCTTTAATTGCCGTTCGCGCCGTGGTGGAGTTTGCAGGTCGCACCACGCTTGCTTCTGAAAAGGAGCCATTAGTCTTGGAACCGAGCAGCTGACACTTTTCACATGTGCAGTTCTTCTTGAATAATTTCTACACACTGCCGTAGCTAAAATCAATCTCTCTCAGGATCATTTGAATGATTTCTCTTCGGTATAATAGGATAAAATCCTACATTTTCTTCACTATGGCAGTACTGTCCGTGATTGATGGTCTTCCACTACTTGGATCGACTATGAGGAACATGTGGCCAGTTTGAAAATTCCTTTTCCACCTCACAACTGTGTCATATGACAGCTATCATTTCAATAAACTGCCATCATTTCAGAGTGAATTCACCGGGCACTGTAATTTAATCACACTGCGAACCTGTATCTTCTTCATGCAGCGAGTTACTTCAATCTACGGCTACCTGAAAAAAAATCAACCTTAATAGCTATAATTAAAAACATGTACGAGGAAAAACATTTACATGTCTCGTGTGTAAGGATCTTTTAATATGCAGAGTAAATTTTTCCCAGATGTCTCAGTTATTTCCTATTAAAAACGAAACCCCCTCGTAAAATGATTCTATTGAAGGCAGCGATGATACAGCCCTTTGAAATAAAAGGTGTTTGATTTTATTCAATTTTGTGTCGTAAATAAGTAATTCACTGTTCAATTAACACAAATGGTTCTAGGGTTTTTGTAGTTATTTTTTGAGCAAGTTTATTTTTAATTCACTTTTTCCTTCGAAATTACAATGAATTTTGAGTCCATATTCCTGTTCCGAAAATTTATCGCCGCTAGCAGTGTGCATATTTGCTCAGTATTCCGAGTAACCTGTTTAGTTCACCATTTGCGTCTAAACGTATGCGCATCGAGCTCAGGGGAAATTGGGATCGGACAGTCGGTTTGGTTTGCTCAATTGCATAAATTCAAAGCTTAATTAAGTTTTACCCCTGAAGGCTTCCGTCCACTGAAGCTCGTAACTGAGAGTTGGAAATATGTTTGTTCCCTGCGGCGTAGATATGAAAGTTCTGAGCAATTGAGAATGCGAATGACGTCTTGTCTGCATCGCGATTACTCATGCTCCGTGCTCACTTCGAGTTCGCGTGATCGCCTTGAACCAAACACTGTCATTCGTCAATCACTCAAGTAACTTAAAGGTACAATTGCATTTTTCTCGAACGCCATTCCGTACAACGTGGTGATGATCGAGTTATTTTTTTTTAATTATAGTATGACCGATTGAGAAAGCACTCAGTCATCGTTGTGCCTGCGTTCCTTCTCCACGCGATATCGTTTTGTTTCCTTGGCTGGATGAAAGTTCATTAATGCATTTCTGTTATGTATAAAGTGGTTATAAAATAAATTGAGAACCATGACGTAAATCTTCCTATTGAATTTCTATCCGAGCTCGTTGAGGATGAATGAAAAGTAGCTTTCGACCTTATTACATTCAGAATTAAAAATACTCTTCTTATAATATTTGTATTCATTTGCACCAAAAACCTTCGATAATTGTGGAATACCACCAGCATTTTCAAACAAGAATATTACTTGTTACCAAGTTTATACCAATATAAATGTCACATGGTTCATGATAGTTGAAAAAAATAAAATATGTTTAGTACCTGATGAAATGGCTCATTTTTTTACGTTAGGGTGAATGTAACCATATTCAGCTGAAGCCTAAGGATAAACTAAGATGGAATGTATGGACGCGCATATGCACTACTTATTAGGGAATAAAGGATGTTTTGGAAAAATCCACTCTGAAAAGAATAACGGTAGGCCTGGAAAAATCTTCCTCCGTTGTCGAAATTAACAACCCATCAAGGGACTCGAGAGATTTTGGATGGGGACACGAAAATAGGAGGGAAATACTTCCTTAACTCTCCCCCTTGGAATCTCTTAATTTTTTTAAACCCTCCCCCCTCGCCTCTTCAGACATGGGTTTTAATTTGTACGTGTGCAAAGAGGCGGTGAATGGGGAAGCGAAGTGAGTGGTGTAGTGGGGGTGATTCCGATGGAAAGTAAGGGGAGTTTGTTGGAGAAGGATTGTTGGCTTCCTTTATAAAGGGGAGAGACCTATACCAGTGTTCTTAGTGGGAGAGGTTCTAAAGACATCGAAGTTTTTTCATAGAAAGAGGAATAGGAAGGTTTTGACGAAGTCCGTAATGCTCATTGTTCCAGAATGATGCGACTCACCTTTTGCAAAGATAGCTTTTCTATGAAGGTTCCCACATGATTTGCAATATTATAAAATATTATTCAATAATGTATAATATTAAACCACTCTAGGAAAATTATTATAATTAGTGATCAACCAAAAATTAGCAGAAATCATGCAGTCAGTACCTCTTCATGTGTATACGCGTTTAACGTCTAACCTTTTCCGGTTGGAATCATTTGATAAATTTTGAGTATTATTTTCGATTCGGGATATTGAGCCGCTTTATGCTTTAGGATTTGATTGCTGTTTACACTTGGACAGTATTGCCGCCTTTATTTTGGGTTCTCTTATTGATTTATCTTTTCTATTTCATCACTCACTCATAGATAATTTGTACACTTTGATATTTCTATCAGTTGAACTTAAACATTCAAATATTAAAGTTTTCTTGCATTTTGAATATTAAAATGCGATGAAATTTACTGAATATTGAATACTGTAACTTTAGGATTATTGACCGACAGAATAGTTTGAAACCGAATGAGGCGAACATTGGAGTTATTTCTCTGTGTGATTGTGTTCGATATTACTCAGTTTAAATTAAGGTCCAAAAAAAAGGTGTGTCGTTGTTGGGACTTGCTGTTAACCGTCATTGTTTTCAATTCATGAGGGCTTCTAGGGTCCCATGCCTCTTGTCATTATAGTCATGAACATCGTACTTTTTTATTCCCCAGTCCACTGATTTTTGTCCAGACCACCACTGTCACATCCTTCGCATTCCCCCACGCATATTACACTCTTCTCGTTTAATTGTGCTTATAGCCCACCCCGCACTAACAATCCTCTCTCCTCTCGAGTGCGTTGGAAAAACCCCTCTTCATTCCCATCATTTTCCATTGCCCAGCCCTCAGATATTCATTCCCCCTCACGCTCGCCAATCTGCGCCCTTCTCTTTCCTTAGATGCTCTCCTCTTCCCTCTTCCATCGTGTGCTTTCAGAGGTTTAAAATGAAAAAAAATCCTTGTTTATCTCATTCCCCTATTTCCTTTTCCCATGGCCACCCCTCACCATTGGAGTTTCAAAAGCCACCTTACTCCCAATTTACCCCTCTCCCACCTCTCTGTTTTCTTCGCTCTTTTATAATTTTTCCTTACAGCACCCCTTCCGAGAATTTTTTCCTTGGCACTAACCTCCGGCGCACGGTCGGTGTACCGCACCATTCCCCTTTTATACTGCCACCCTCAACCTCTTTAATGTTTTTCCCCGTCCTTTTTCCTTCTTAATATTTCTTCCCTTCGCTTCTCACGCTTGTGTTTCCCGCTGGTGTCCTTGTGTCTCTTCCTCCCCTATCTCTTTGTACACCGTTTTGAGACATCCGCTGATGCCTTTCCTGTCGTCACCACCCTTGGCTGTCTTCTTCAGTTTTTCCTACCTCGTTCCTCCCTAAAACTCCTAAGTATCTCTCCCTTTTAATTGATTTGCACAATTTATGTAATTTTAATCATTTTTCATATATTATACTTGTCTCAATACATTATGTATTAATATTCATTTCTTTCTCTTCTTTGGTCGTAAGTTGTTTTCCAAGTTTCCTGAGATGTTATCACCATTCACTCAGTCTTCTTTCTTTATCGTGTTAACGAAGGATCTTCCTATTAGTCACTCACTCAGTCTCTATTCTTGCGAATATTTCTTTAAAGAATCTTATATGTATTTCTTTGCATGTTTCTTCAAATAAGACTTTTCTTCCTGTTTGTATTTTCTTCATCCCTTCCTTGGCTTTTTATTTCCCCTTTTTTCTCTTCTTTTCATTTCCCTCATTTTTAAGCCTCGAGCAAGAGAGCCAAACGATTTATTCACCTTTGACTGCTTTTTCCCATGACTTCAATCCCCTCAATGTATGGTGGCATGAAAAAAGGACTTCAGATTCCTCTTGCGTTGCGTTGGTTTTTCGAAGCGCGTTCCTGTTTTTAAAGTCGTGTCGAAGAAACAATATTTTTAAAGGTCTCTCTCTGTTAGGTTGAATTTATGTCGAGTTTATATTACCTTCCTCTGTATTTTTATGGCATGACTCCCAGAATTGCAAATTCGCGTAATACGATTCGTAGAAAGCTGTGTCTTGATTCCAGTGAAGCTTTCTTTTTTTCTCCTTTCGTAAAATTACCTTTTGAATGTTAGCTTCATTTAGTGATGCCAAAAAGTGAATTTATTTTCATTTCAATTAATTTTGCATTGTTAATCCGCCCGAGGGAATAAATTTATGGATCTTTAATTTAAATTAGGTATTACTTACCCTTATATAATACCCTCGTATTTGTCCGTGGGATATTCGATATGTTTAAACACTCACTTGGAAATGTTTTTAGAAAATTCATTAGACGCTCCGAGATGCGAGTGATCGGATTCGGTAATCCGAAGATATTTCAAGTAAGATTAATAGCCAGAGATTATCATTCTTCGTTGAACCAAGTACTGATGCGGGCGCCTTTATTCCTACCCCATCTCACGTCTTTTCTCCCCCTTTCCTACCACTTACTCAGAGCGACACTTCCCTTATCCCCTCACCCTTCTCTTTCTTGGCTCTCTGTTCGATCGTCCCTCACTAGACATTTTTCTGAGCAGAACAGATACTTTCTCTTCCTTCCGCGGACCAAATATTTCCATTCGGATGTTATATTTTTCCCTCACGCTTTCTTGTCTCGCAGGGTGCTTGACAATACTGAATTCTTTGGTTCGACGAAGACCAAATTTAGGAGCTTATGATGTAATATTTTATCTCTATATTCCATTAGGAATTGTCATTTTATGTAACGAAGAGGGTGGGAAATATTGGCTGTGAGTTTGTAAGGTGTCAATCCAATATTGATGTTTAAGAACTCTAGGAGTATACTGATATTTCGGACGATTAGATGACCATTAAGGAGAGTGAGAAATTGGCAATGGGGAGACTAACGAAGTACTGTCTGTCATCAATTGTGTTTATTTGCCAAAGCCAAAAAAATAATGGTCACCTAAATGTCTGAAGTGTCGGTATATAGTTTTAAAGTCATTTCATGTGTTTTGGTACCATTTTGTGTTTATTTTCGTGATTAAGTCTTTATATGTCGCTATTTTTTTCTACTTTCAAATGTCAATAGAGAAAAAATTCCTGCATTGATTTTAATAATTTCATTTGCTCCAGAAAGAGAATACATATTAATGGAACGAAATGGCTGCAGCCATTACCGATGGGTGAAAATGTCCATTTCTACGTAAAATGCATCGTAATCTCTAGTATTGTGTACCAAATGGTTTGAGGGAGGCGAAACAAATGTTGAACTATCCATTATGTGAGGTGGTGAATGGCTTGTAAAATGCTGTCTCAAACACATTCAGGAGGGAAAAATCTCTGTTATTGATAAACGGGCTTTTTTTTCTTTGTACTACTACGCCAAACGTAGTGGTGTTGCTCATATGAAATAGTAAGAACCGTCATCTACACCCTATAAACTGGCGAAACAACAACATTTCTTCAGCCTGTAAATTCGAAAACAAGGGCTTTACCTATTTCTTGCCTTTGTAAAGCGATTATCAATCCTTGTTTTATTCCCCTTTCTCACCTCGTGTTTATGCATCCGCGTGCCCTATTAACTGCATTCTCGCATGCTCCCATTTCTCCTCTCCCTTGCAGTTCGTCTTCCCCGCTTTCTTGTCCCCAGTCTTCCATCACCCGGAGTTAACTTCGCTACTTCTTCCGCGTCATGGACTTGGCTCGAGACCATCTCCCAAAATGAAGAAATGCCCATTCTCCCGCCCTTACCCTCGCTCCCTCGACCCCACACAGCCCTCTTTCATAGTTCGCCCGTGCCCTCATCCAGTGCCAGTCCCCGTCCGCCATTCCCACGAGACTTTATGCCTCTCGCGTTCCCCCTTGACTTCTTCGTTGTGTCCCTCGCCCTCCTTTCAGTTTTACTCAGGCTTTATTCGCCCGTTTCCTTTGCTGTTGCAATTCGTCCCTCACGAGGCATAATGTGCTCCTACGTCCTTCTTGTTGTGTCCTTTCTCTCAACTTGCTGTTATTAGTATGTATTCGGAGTAATGAAAAGCAGGATCATAACTTTTTATTTTAAAACTTCACATTTATCATGTACAATCCTCTCGTAACATTTAATTTTGTAATGTTCGTGACTGACTATTTATGCCTCAATGACTTTGTTACTGTAAAATCACCATCCTTTTTCTACGAAAACAGTATGCAACTATTTTTTAAATTAATTTTATATTTTTATATCAATTTGTAATGCTTTACTTGCGTTGAAAAAGCACATGACAATGGGTTTAGTGGAAATTTTTGCTCCTCCATTTCTTGCCATATTTCCAGTTTTTAGTGGACTTGTATTTTTCTATTTTCTCTCCTATGGTCTACACGATGTTCAAGTTTTATCTTTTCCCTCATCACCCTTTGTCGCCCTCCTGCTCCATGGCTTCCTTCCGTTTGGATGACTTTTCCTCGTTCTAACTTTTTGCGATCAGGCGACCGTACTTCCATCTCTTCCTTCCGCTCTCTTTCCTTTCTCAATTCCTCCCCAGGATGGTGCACTTTCTTCTTGTGGTAAACGCCTTCCATTTCCCTTCTTCTTATTTCTTAGCATTGTGTGATTACCTCCCAAATAAATCTTTCTAATAGTCTTCCATTCCTCGTTCCTGTTTTGAAATTGAACTTAACAAGATTTGGTTTTCCGTTCACCCAGTAATCGCATAGCACATTTGAAAGTACCTAGTATCTCCTATTATTCTTTTTTAGCCATTTTTCTGAATGCGATATATGACATTTTCTCATTTGTGTGCATGTATTTCGATATTATTATCTACCTTAAATAAAACAGTTTCTGGCGTAACTTGGTGGAAAATCTTCATACTGACTTTTAATAATCAAACCACTTTACTTTTCCACATAAACTTTTTAATATTTTCAACCCAGGTTTCGTTATAGCATAACATCAACAGGTCTTGACCTGATGATGTTATGCTATAACGAAACCTGGGTTGTAAAAATTAAAAAGTTTATGTGGAAAAGTAAAGTGGTTTGATTATTAAAAGTCATTATCTACCTTGCTTTTTTCCATACTTCAGACCATCGCATTATTTTTAGTTGGAATCAATAGTTAAAAAGTGATGCCCTTTGATTAACTATTTTTCCAATAGTTAATTGACGAAGTGAATTAGAGTGTAAATAATTAAACATCAAGTTTATCCATCATGTTAATAATCATAACTGAACACCTCTCATCGTCCCCAAGGTTCTTGGCGGCATTGTGTGTCTTATCTTTTTGAACCTTTTAATTCAATTCCATTGAAGGTGGCGTCACTTCCGAGACTTTCCAGTGCTCCCGTAATTACTTTAACACCATTCTCAAGGTAATGGACCGCTCTTAAAAATAAACCTGTAATAATTCAATATTTCAATTTTTTCATATCCGTTTTCCACTTCCCTCAGTTTCCTACCTTTTTCCGATGCCTCTCCTCTCCTTTCTCCCTCGCCCTTTTTTTTAAGGCTTACGCTTAAGTTCTTTTTTCCATCCTTCTCAGGCCAAGCCGACCCCTCGACTCCCCATGCCCGTGCACCCGTCCTTTTCGGAACACCTTTTCATTTCCTTCTTCTCTTCCTCCCCCGCCCGCCCTCTCTCCTCCCGAACAGTGTATCTTCCTAATCTTCGCATCCTTCTCCCTAACCTCATTTCCATGGCGCCCACATTGTCCCACTCTCCCCTTGCCTCTTTCACCGCCTTAGTCTGCATCCTCCTCATGTGGCTCCGCGATTCCTCCCCCCGCCCTCCCCTGCCCCCCTCGCCACTCCTCACACCCTCCCAGACCCCGAACCCACCGCCCTACCGATTCCCGTATTTTTATGCGTTTCATTTCTGCCTTGCCCGCCATCTCCTCGCATTTTTTTTATTTTTCATCCTCTTTTTGCTCCTCGACCTCCACCCCCGAATGACCCCCCCGTCCCGACGTGGCTTTGATCACCTGTCGGAAACCCCAACCCTCCTGCCACCACCCTATCCCATCGCACTCTCCCTTTCTACCCTTCAATGTGCTTTGCATTCCGTTTCTTAACTTCCCCGAAAAGTCCTTTCCTTGGAACCCCACCCTCCCATGGAAGTTGCCCCGGAGAAGAAACAACCCTTTTCCCCTCATTCTTCTCTACACTCTCCTCTATCTCCTTTTTCGTTCTCAGTTTCTCATGTTTTCTCTCTCTCTCTCTCTCTCTATAACCGAAATCTTTTCATGTATATTTTTTCATCCCATTCTCAACCCTCATCGTATTGGACTCTACCCATTCACGTGCGCGAGTGTATGTGCTGATCTTTCTTTCTCCCCTCTGCACATCCGGCGCCAATGAGTTTCTTTGGTCATATATCTACCACCCCCTCACCCTTTCCTCCATTCTCCTCTCTCTTTCCCGGCGGCGGGCGTCTTCACCCCCCTCCCCTTCTCTCTCTTCCTTTGTTCCTCCCTGCACCTTCCACCCCCTCAGTCTACTGTTTCCTACTCTTCCCACCTCAACATCAACTCCCTCGCCCCCAACTCCACGCAACCCGTATAGATTCCCACCCCCACACTCACACACATACATGCGCGCACACGCCAGGTTGTCATTCTTCCTCCCAAATGGGTCTTTTTTGTTTGCCTGCTGCCGTCTTCACTTATTGTGTGTGGCTCCTTTGCCCATCGCTCAGCGCTTCTTGTGTTTGCCGTGGCTTCTCTCCACCAGCGCCTTCTACGTAGCTGCTTCTTCCACTCATTTCTTCTCCCCGCACTCCATTTCCACCGATCTTCTTCCACTCCCTTGAATCGTAGTGTCTACAATGCACTCGAGTCGCGGTCTAGATTCTTTTGCTGTGTGCGTGTGTTTATTAGAAGTGATCCCTTTTCGGCAAGCTTCCATGCAGCAAACACTATTTTTCATCTCGAACCAATTCACTCCCCTTTGCAGAAATGCTACTCTCTTGTCGATTTTTTCTCGGGTTTAGGGATTGAGAATTCTCTGTGCCTTATTAGTTTCGTTGCATCACTTCTAGGTGGTGAATAATATACTCGAGATCCCTTTTTTTTTCATATTTCCCTTTTTCTATTTCAATTTGAGTCTTGCTGCATTCATTTGATCCTTCGTAATGTATTAGCACCTTTATTTCACGTAATGGCCATGCATGAGGAACAGATACAAGTGGAAAATAATGGTTAGAGTTGTTTTTTAGTAATGAGAAGAATCACCTCTTCAACTTTTTTCGTTAATGGTTCTATCTCACATCGATATATCGTATAGTTTCTGATCGTGCCTATGCCCCGGAGCTCTTGACGGATAAGACCAAATGAATATGTGCAAAGGCCATTAATTGTAATATTTCGTTTTTACATACCCCAGGCATTTCTCCTTGTTGACCAAAACGTCTGCATTTTCCAACTTTCCTGGTGCATACAGTCCCCGCATATTTTCAATTTTCCTAATTATAGGGTTAAAGAAAAATGGTTGAAGATTGAGGGAAATGGGATTTGTTTATTGAATGCCATCTCATAGTCGTCGAAAATTCTCATAAACAAATTCTCTTCTTATGTCCTACCCACGTGGATTTGGTGATTCCTCACTTCTGCCGACATAGGCCTCTTAACACTAACCCGTGCTGTTGGCTTATGATTTCACTCGGGGTGTCTCAGTCCGTGGGACTGCGTATGTTTTTTCTCATCTCCTGCGCCAAACTCCTCTGCCCTCATTTTCTGCTTCTGCGGTCGCAGGGTTCTTCCGTTGGGGACTGAACATGGCGAAGTTCTCTCATCTCGCTCCACCGCGTCCCTCCACGGTATCCATTGGCTACAGATGTTGGGATCGGCGCAGCAGTCTTCAACCCTTAGTATACCACCCGTGCACCTAAACGTGCAAAAAACTTTGCGTAATGCAAAACAACAGCCAGATCTGTGTTGCTTGCTAAATTCTAATGCTCTTTGCTGGAAAATACTTCCCTTTCTTTGATTTTTTCCAAACATCCGGCATCTTTTTTTGGCATCGAAGCCGTAGGAATGGAACTTTCGAGGACTTAGTTTGTGGGAAGGTGTCACTGAAAGATAGGTAAGGAATGAAAATAAACAAAGGCGGGCCATCACGTACGTACACCTGCGTCAATTTCTTTTTTGTTTTATTCTCATGTTTCCCATTCTCTCGTTGAGTTGAACAGAGATCTTTTAACGGTCTGAAATCTTCTTTATTTTTCGTTCTTTTATTGAATTTCCTTCCTCACTTTTTTAGTTCTCAATTTGTTTGCTAGACAGCTGAACGAGGTTGGTGCGTCAACATCTTCGTCCATACCATTAAGGTCTCATTTTTTCATAAAGAAGTTCAACAGAGCATTCACTTATAAAAAATCTCACCCCAATTTAATGTTTTCTTCAGTTCTTCCTGGTACCTGTGGATTTTTCTTTTCGTTGTTGGATTCGGCGGATTCAAATTTCTTCATGGTATAGTATTTTATATTTGTTTGGTCTCAAAATCCGTTCGCAAGTGTATTTATGAGAATGGAGAAAACGCTTCTCAGTTTTGAATTTTCTCTATTTTTTCATATATTCTGGATTTTCCTGACTTGTATTTATTTTACCACTTTCTCTTGTGTATTTATCTATCGGCCCATCTCACTTATTTCTCAGGTTTCCAAAAGTAGAATGAGTAGGACTCTATTGCGGATATAAATTTCCGAGGGATTATCATTGTGGCGTCTTTTCATGTTATGCAAGAATTATCTTAGGAGGACCAGCTTTCATTTCTTGCTTCTGAGCTTGAGATTGAACTTCTCTCCCCGTAAGTTGATAAATATCCAAATTTAACTTCTCTTTGTGACTTTGTAAAAACAGCTACATAAAAATTAAAAATAAATATTTGCTGATAGTAATAGAGAATATAAGTTTATCGCTGCGATATTGGTATTATCAATAACATTGAAAGTGCGTAAGAAGCTCTTGTGCTTATAATGTTGGCGTAAACATATTGTCACATTGATTAATTCTTACTATCAGTATCGATAAAATACAAGCATATTATACGTACACATGCATGCATATTTTAACATACTCCTTGGAATTTGAAAGATTTAAACATTAACTTTTTCAGCAATTGGTTATGTTCTGCTAGTGAAGTCTTTCGTTGAAAAAGCCAAAAAAATGAAAGATTTTCCTTTTATCGAAGTATTAAGTTAGTTTTGGCTGTCTCCATCATCGTTTCACGTGAAATTGTACTTCATTGTTCCTTTCCACCTCTGGACTACATGTGCTCACCATTCTAAATTTTACGTTGTGATTTTGGGTTTATTATTTTCGTCTTAAGAATTCATTGATTCCTTTCTTCAAACGTTCATGTATTACTTGTTTCACTTCTATCATTGCCCTCCTGCCCCATCACTGATTGAAGTTTTTTTTCTCATTTCTTTTGGAGTGGGATGATTATAGTAATGTGTGATCGTGAATAAAACGAAGGGTCTCTCACTGTTATTCACATGCTGAACTGTGGGCTAGACAAGAGAGTAAAGAGATGGCGGAACTGCCCTGGGAGTGTGAGAGATTAATTATTGTTAGTGTTAGTGGAACTTAAACGATAAGCCATTCCCCCCCTCCCAAACACGCTGTGAAATGTAAGTGAGAGAGGGTCGTAAGGTCCCACTTTTTTGCACGACATATCAAATTGATGTTTTGTCTCTCTTTCACTCCCCGTTTGCTTCTACTATCTTTTGGAATGTCGCCTTGCTTCCGCTTTTCGCCCTTCGAATGACTCTCCTCTCTCAACTTCGTTCTCCATGTGGAAAAACAATTTCTCTTCGTTCACCTTTCGCCAATTCTTTCTGCAGCTCCACTCATCCGCTCGATGTCTCTTTTCCTCACTTCGCCTCTTCTCCTCCACTGTTTCTCCGCCTTCCTTTTCTGATTCTCAACGCCTTTCCGGACTTGCATCCGTCATTCTCTCCACTGTGTACCCCACCCTCCGTATGCCCTTCGCCTCCGATGCGTCGACCACCATTTTCTCTTCCACTACCCACTCCACCCTCGAATCTTCGCTCGTTCTCCACCCAAATCCTCAGCTCCGTTTCCCAATCGTTTCGCTTCGATCTTTCTCACTTGTCTTATACTCCTATCATATGTATGTATACATACATATAGTATATACACTCCTAGATACACATGTATACTTACATATATATGTGTGTGCGTGTGGCCTTTCCTTCGTGTATTTAATTTATCTTCCAAAGCTGGGTGTTTTTTTTTATTCGTCTCGCCCCTCACATTCATATTTCTTATTTTCATTTCCTCTCCTAGTGATAACTTTTCGAACTGATGTGATAAGTTCGGCATTAGTTTTCGCTTTCCTTGGACTCTCTTCAAGTTAATTCCTTTCCCTTATCCCTTCCTCTTTTTAATGGGAGCATTTGTTGATGCTTTCGGGAATTTTTTAAAATTACGGCGCGTCTCATTATCTCCCCAAGATAATTAATAGTTTCGGCCATAGCTTTACGGAATTGATTCATTCTAAGATCTTCGTTGGAATTTGTCTTTGTGAAATCTCACGCTTTCCGCTCGTTCGCATCTTATTTGGATATATTCCAAGAGTTATGGTTCTCTTCACGGATTGATTAATCTTTAATTAGCCGTCGTTTGCTTTATTTGTTCTTCTGTATTTAAATTTTTAAGGGAAATATGCTTTCTAACCTTACGAAAATTACCATGCCCTTCCCACATGCCTTATGCCTGTGCCTCACGTCGACTAATGTGAGCTCATATGGGGGGGACCTTACTATCCCCGGTGTGCTGTCATCTCTTTCTCCCCTCTAATACATTTCTCCTCACTCTTTTCACTTATTTTTATCTCCCACCCCTTCGTGGAACTCGCCCAAAGTTATAATATTCCATTCATTCTCCTTCCATACTTTGAAAAATATAAGAAGCACCCAGCGTCCCCATCGGGCGCCTTCGTTTCTTCCTGCGCCCTCTTTCCCTCCCTCTCTTTCCTCGCTTCACCGATCCTTTTGGAATTTGTCGCCGCCCGGGGTAGTGAGGGATCGAAGGAACATGGCATTGGTATCGGGGTCAGGGGAATGGAGAAGGGAAATAGGAGGTTTGGGGCGGCTGGGATGCACAATAAACCCCCCTCCTATCTCTCTATGGCTGCTACCACAATCCCCAACCTTTTGCATGGTTGACCTGATTTTATATCTAGAATGATAACCATAATTGAGATGGCACCAAGGCGATGGAGGTCACCTGTGTCCCACCTATCGGGCACCGAATACTACCGGAAATTCTTCCCTCGCACGCCGACCCCTGGTAAGCCTGATCCTCAAGTCTCTTTCACTCGTGCCTACTTCTCATTCCCGCCTCTTCCATAATCCTGAACTGCGAGCAGGAACGCGCGTCTGTAACTGCTGCGGGTAGGGTCCTGCCGGCCGCCGCCGACGGGCCGGTTCCTCCCGTTATTCCTTCCCCCGAAGCCGAAACTTGTTCTACTCGGCGTGGTCCAAAGATGAAATCTCCCTCCCCTAGCCCCATTTTCCCCACTCCCGTCTCTCTCTCTCACTTTCTGCGTCCCTTCCTTGTCTCTATATCTCTCGCTCCATTCTTTCTCTCCCTTCTCGTGGAAGAAAGGCAATGGAGTGGAATTCTTTTTTACACATATATATGTCTATTCGGTACCCATTTCATTTATTCGCTTTATCTGCTTCTCCCTCTCCCTCCTAGCACCCATCCAAATGTTCCGGGAGCGGTTCACGAGATGTCTGGCCTTTAAAGTAGACCGGTTGTCTCGAGGAATGCTCAATGTGTCGGACTGCTTGAGATACACGTGTTCGTGTCTTCTACGAGGTGGATGTTTTCTTTATTAATATTGCCTCTCGTAACCTCCTGAAAACATGTCTTTCGGAATGCCTTTTCGGAATCCTAGCCCGATTCGTACGGGAAACTACCGCGTTCGCTATAGGTGGCGAAAATTTTTGAAAGTGAGTCTGGGCATATTTATGTTAGCTGCAATATCATTTAATTTATTTATTGAGCCACACTCATAGCGCTTCCATTGACAACAGATTATTTCCTTTGATTTCCAGTGCTAATTCTTGAGTGTAGTCCGTTCACTGAGACCTGCCACAAACCCCTTATGTCTCTTGATCACGTTATAGAAATTCTGTCGGTTATAAATACCGACTCAATTGCAACTTTTTAAAACAATTGACCTAATATGTATTTCCACCGATGGAAATTGAGTGGAGAGGATATGAATTTCATCTAACATGTAATTGAAAAAATACACAAAATTCTGCTTCAGAGGTAGACATATTGTGCACCACTATTTATGTGCTGCTCATTCATGTGTGTCCAGCATGTCACCAATTCCAAATGCCTTTTTGACCACTCTCCACTTTTTTATGTTGCTGACATCAAAGAGTCAAGCATCACCATGGCGATATAGGCAAGCCTCAAACATTTTCTCTGAATTTCCTTTGAATTATTTCAGTAATAATACCCAACCATGACTGCGCGCATTATAAGCGGTTTCGTGGATTGATTTTGGAATCCCCTGAATGTGCGGGGCTTGAAATCATTGAAAAAAAAGTAAATCATGGACCGGATTATTTCCATTTTCGAGTGAACGTACGTTACACCGATCCATAGGCTTAGAAGAAGTGTCTGGACGGCTCAATATTTGATATAAAAGCGTGTTTTATTTCTTTTTTTTTAAATGCCAGCTGCTGGGATGAGACCCTTACTCGAAACAGCTGAAGACCATTATTAGTGATATGGGAGTAACTCCCTCACATCCTCGCAGTTTCTTTTCCCTGTGTCCATCGTCCCCGCTCCCCATATTCGTTCCCTACCCCTTGTGTTAACTCTTCCTTTCTCCTCCCTTTATTTATAGGTTCATTTTCTAAAATAAAGTCGACATTTTTCCTCTAGCTTCCCCTATGGTGTGCCTCTTGCATATCCAGACTCACGTATTTGATTATTCTACGTACTAACATCCACTTCGGCAATTTTTATGTGCCGTTCAAAACATTTTTTAGCATTAGTATGAATAAAGGTTTCACATACAAATATTAAGTTTTATAGAGGGTAATACTTGCAGATTGTGAGTGTGTACTATTTCCGCTGATATCTTAACGTTCAAACATTCAATAAGATCTTTCGTCTATCCACGTGAAGTTTTCTAAGACTATCGAATTTTATCAAATACTATTGGATGTTTCGGTGACAGTTCGTGTCGTATTGTCTTTCAACGATCCATTTTACCCTTTGGGTCTAATCGTGATATTGTGGTACATGTATGTATGTAACTGTTGCCATTTTCCTGTTGTTTTCATTATCCTCTCTCCAGTTTCAACGGTGTCCCCTTCCCCATCCTCGTTCGCTGAAACCGATTCGGAATATTTCTCTCCCTCCCCCGTCCCAATAGCTTCCTCCCGCCATTGTCCCTCACCCTCGGTTCAATTCGCCATCTTTCCCTGCGGAATGCATTTCTGCCGACTCATCACTCGTGTCTGCTGGCAATGACACCGCTCTCGTAGACTGAATCTTATCATTTTATTTCCTCCTCCTCCTCCCCCCATCTCTCTCTCTCTCTCTCTCTCTCTCTCTCTCTCTCTCTCTCTCTCTCTCTCTCTCTCTCTCTCTCTCTCTCTCTCTCTCTCTCTCTCTCACTCCCCTTCTGCACTATTTGCCGCAAGGATCGATTCGAAGGCCGCCGCCCTCCTTTATTCTCCTTCCGAGCTATCCCAAAGCATAAGCGTGCGACTGTTATCCTCCCCACCCTTAAGCTCCTCAATTTCTTTCGTCCGTAGTTTACGCCGCTTATTAAATATTTCCTTGATTTGGTTAGGTTTGAATGTGGCCTCAAAAACAAGACAACCGTCCCGCCATCTGCCCCCCTCATTTTCTCTCTCTAAGTCTGAAGCACTTTTCTTTGGGACGTCGCTCTATTTTTTTTATTTATCTTAATTCTCTTTCTTTCTCATAAACTCCACTGCCTCTCTCTCCCGGCGTCTTTTGGAGCAATCGGAGGGGGGGGCGGCGGAGAACGAACGTGGTGTGTGTGTGTATGGGGGGATGTCAAAGGGTTGAGGTAGAAGTGGAAATGCGAGTTGGGCGGAGGAGGGGGTGGAAGACGCTTCGTGGAGACAGATGGATGACGTCCCGGGAAGGACGGAGGTTGGAGAGGGGTGAGTTGGTTTGAGGCAATATGTGGGGAAGGGCCAGTTGGCTGAGAGTGAGGGTGAGGTTTGGATGATCGGCAGAGGAGAAAGGAGAAGAAGGGAGCGAGAGAGATTGGGTGGTTGGGTCCACTCGAAGATCGATACCTTTTCTCTGCGGACAGATGGACGCCGTTTGTTGTTGACAGCCCTTTAAGGTCCTTCCCCGTTCCACTTAAGTTGGCTAATTCCTTAAACTCGTCTTTCCACTCTGTCTTTCCCTCCGTATAACTCGCCTCCATCCGTATCTCACTTCCTATCCCTCCTCCCGATTCCAAATCGCTGTCGCCTTTTCGTATTTTCGGAAAGGTTCCTGTCATATTATCTCGAAGTTGAACCAGGAAGTTGGCGTTTTCTTCTGTGGCACTTCCCTCAAACTCCTACCGCCAGAGTTTATTACATTTCGTTATATTTAAAAAAAATCACAGTAATGCAACGATTTGATTTTTCCGTACTTCCCTAACGATTATTTCGTATTTTTATCATTAGGAAACTCTGATCTTCTTGAATTAACTTTGGTCATTATTTAATAACTTCAACAAGAACAATCATTAAAATTATTTATTTTAATAAAAATTACAGTTAATTTATTGGTTCTTTGCAGTGTTTGTTGAAGCAGTTTATTTCTTTATTTTATAACCTTGCTTATCTTCAAATTATTTCAGTTTGAAGCACTAGATGAGTGAACGATTATTTCCCATATTTAATGTATTCCCTAAATGTAGTAATGTAATTAGCCTCTATCCTAGCATTCCCCATTCTCTGCGTTACAACCATCAAATAATAGTGAGGCATCATCAGTCACTTTGATGCTTGAGACGGAATGCAGATAGCATTATTGTGATCCCTTTTCATGTTCTACCTTTTACAGGTCTTCGTGAACCATTTTCTTTTGCGTCTTACGGTATTGTCACCTAAGGTATATTTGGCCTTAATTACTTCCATTCGTCATCGACGGATAGTGATGCCGATATTTGTGTTAAGTATTGTTCCCCAATAGTACGACATTTATTGCAATGAAAACAAGGGATGACGGATATGTTTCGGCTACCCCTTGAAGTAATAATCTCTGTATTTCATTCATGTCCATAGTGGGGAAACGTAACGCGTGAATGATTTATATACGCCTCACGCTGACAGCTTAATAGGTCTTACATGCCAGACGGCTGAAATATTTCTCTTAAATCACTTATGTCAACGCTTGAACGTCATGGAATTCTTAGGGGCGCTCCACGTGCGAAAAAACCACTGTAAATGGTTCGCTCATAATCCACACCATTCGCAGTTACAGATACGACCGTCGTGCATGCCCGATATCTCTTACCTTTAGAGACATGGGGGTCGTTGAGGGAATGGAGAGATGGGTCCTTGATGCCCCCCTGTTCTTCTCTGAGATTTCCCATATTTTACCTTCCGACATCCGATATTTTTCTCACTGTGCTCTCGTCTTCTAGTGCGCTCTCCACTGCGAGGAAGACTCTGCACTACTGTTTTTTTTAAGACGCCATCTTACTCTAGCTGAGGGGGAAGAGAGATAGGTGTGTCTTAAATCATCCACCGGGATAGCGTGGCTGATGTGCGCGTGTGTTGACTTAGGGTGGAGGGACACAAAAGGGGAGTGTGGGCGAGTTGGGAGGCTGATGGGCCGGGAGGTGACGTTTCGAGAGGGTGGGACTTTTAGGGATGGGAGGAAAGGGGTTGAAGGAATATGGGGATATAAGACCCTGAGGGGAAGTGGGGAGGTCGGGAGAGGGTGGGGGATGGGTCGGGGTAAAGATCGGGTGGATAAGGAGGGAGAGGAGGAAGAGAAGTTTTGGGCGCGCGGGGGCGTCACAGTGGCGTCATGGCCGTCTCCTTTCCCTCCCCTCGCGCTCCCCTCGTCACTCTCGTCTGCCCTCGCTCGCTTCCCTCTTTCACACTGCTTCGGAAATAAATAACCCTTTTCCGCATCTTTCTCGGATAGATCGCGTCCGCACACGGACTTATCGTCAAGTGGCACGGCAAGTGAAAGTGATTTTGATAGTGGCTGGGCGATTTTATTTTTTTTTGTCACCACTCGGTGGCATGTACGGAGAAAACGGATCTAAGGGTAACAGGAGTGAGGATATGAGCGCGGGTGGCTAACTCCAAGATAAGTGAGCCTTGATTTTTTGAATTCCCAAGAGATAGAGATGATGTGTGTGTGTGTGAGGAGGGATGGACCTCGAAGAAGGAGAGAGGGTACCTAAGAAAGTACTCCCGTGTCCGTACCTTCTGTACCCACTGGTCGCGCCGTGGTTCGCTTGTTTCATTTTTCCGGGAATTTAACGCCCTCCACTCGCCGTCCCTAACCTCCTCCGGCGCGTTACATCCCCAACCTCGGCCCTAAACTCTCCTTGCTCCACTTCTAATTTCCCATCCCCCGGCCATATCCCGCCGATCTATCTTTTCTCCTTTTTTCCCAATCTCCGGAACTATGGTCCCCCACCTCCCCCTCCCCCATCCTCCCGCTGCTGATTTTATCTTTCTCGCGACCCTTTCCCATTCGGAGAAAAGGGAAGAAACTAAAGAATTGCTACGAAAGGTTTTACTTCTCGGATGCTTGGGAGGGATGAAGACTGGGGGTGGGGGTTGAAAGATTGGAAGGGGGCAGAAGTTGAGGGAGATGCTATAAGGGTTTGCAATACAAGTGGATCACCACCCCGGAATGAGAGTGGGGTTTTAAAGGAACAAATTTTCTTTTTTATTTGGTTGGGGGGAAGGTTTTCAAGGAGGGCCGACGACGGAAGTGGAATGGGATGCAGGGAGCGGAGAAAGAGGAGGAGAGTAAGGAGAAGTTTCCCCTATTTATTTATTTATTTTTTCAGAATAAAGAGGGAGAATGGGGGATTAAGTAAGAAGACGAAGTGGAGAGAGGGCGTGGGCGCTAAGCATTTGGGGGACGGACTGGGGAAGGCCGAGATGGAAAGGACAGTACGGGTTGGCAATGGGCGAGGCGGAGGGGGGGGGGGTGAGGTCTTCGGTAAGGATAAGGGGGAGTTGTTTGGATGGCAAGCGCGCGAGGATTCCCAAAAATGTAGTCCACGCTGAGGGTATAACTCTCCCCGCCTTTAGAAGTAGCTCGACAAAGAAATCCCGACCGCCAAGCCCTCCCTCCCTTCCCGCCCCCTTTCGTGCTTCCGTCATCTCACACACAATCTCCCCACATCCCTTTTTCTTTCCTTTTTCATATCACCTCCCTCGACATACCCTCCCCTCCCCTCCCTTCCAGGGCTCCATGTTTCTCATTGCCCCTCCTCTGTATAAGAAAAATCCTTTTTCGCGCGTTTCATTCCGCCGGGCTTCGTTCCTTGCCCTCTCCTCACCGATCCCTCCTTCCCGTTGCCATGCACTGTCATCCCCTCTCACGCAATGTCTTCTTATCTCATTTCCTTGGTCCCCCCACACCCACCTACTCATCTCCCTACATCACATCCCATCATCGCCCCTGCACTACGTTCATTCGCCAGTGTCTCCCGCCCCACCCGCCTTCTGGGAAAAAGTTTTCTATTTCACTCCTCCTACTTACGACTCCCCACGTCTCTCCAGCACTCCGAATTTCTTCCCTCTCTCTCCCTCTTTCTCCCTAGTTTACGCGTATCCTTCTTTCTTTTCCACTTCTCATCCATTCTTCCTCCCTTTTCATCTGTTCCCTCTGTCTCATGTCCCCTATCTCAAACTCTTTCGCCCCGCGGAGCATCAAAATCTCCACACCCCTTTTTTCCAATCCCACCCCTGCAGCAAATTTTCTCATATTTTTTTATTATTTTGCATCTTAGTCTCATGGACTCTTTATTCCCGTCACACGCCCCCTCCTCCCGTTTGCCTTATCTTCTCCCTTACTTTTCGCCGGCCCATTACCCAGTTTCCCCTGTTCAATCTCCGCTCCTGTTTTTCCTTTTGCCTTCTTTGCCTCTTCCTCCGTCCCCTTGTGCATTTCGTTCTTCCAATTCCTCCATAAATTCAGTTCGAATCCTCTTAAGTCACTCATCATTCCGTCTTAAAGGACGCATTTCTTACTCTGCTTTCATGGATCCAAGAGAGCGATGGGAACGCGGGGCTGTTTTTTTTAATCCACTTGATATCAGGGTGTTTTTCGTATTAGAATTTATTACTCCTAACCTACCCATTCCCCGACTCTGTCCTCCCACCTTCCCCTCAGGCCCTGACCCTGCTTTTGTGTCACAATCCTCTCTATTCCCTCGGAACCCCCATGCCTCCGATTTTTCCCCACTCCTCTGGCCTTGCCTGTGCACCACCCTCTTTGTCCATACAATCCAGGCACTCCCCCATGATGTTGGCACTTGGACCCCACCCCCCGCACACTTTTAATTCTTGTTTATTCAGCGGTGAACACAGGACGTGCGCTGAATTAAAACAGTAACGCGTGCTATCCATGCTCGATACGCTTTAAAAAAAAACGAATGATTTACGTCCCCAGGACTAGCGCGGCTATTCTTCCTCCCCTCGTGTTCAAAAAAGGGACGCATAGTTCGTCTGGGGGCGTGCGCATATACTGATCCGAGATGCTGAACGCATCGTGTTTTCATATTCGGATGAACTGATTGGCCCTTGGGGTTGTTCGTCATTCCTTACCATTCAATCGTTCATCCCTTCTGTTCGTACCTTCTTCTTTGTTTTAACGGCTGATAAATTATGATTCATGAGTCCTTAGTTTGAATAATTTTCCGTTTGCTGCGGCGTCCCTCATCGCCAAATCGTCCGTGATCCAGCGATGCGACACTGTTCAGCGTGGTTCCTTCAGGATCGGGGGAGGCGGGGTTTTTTTTCCCTCATTCTTTCTTTTTTCAATTCCATTTTCAAAACATCGGTGCGTTTGTGAACATTTTTGAAGACCGCTCCCGGAACTCGCTCGCTATTCGTGCGTAATTGACGTTCATCTTTGATGTCGTTCCTTCGTAAATTTGCTTCACGATGTTAAAGGCTATGATGAATATTTATGAATGTTAATTGTTTGTCATTCTAGTTACTAATGTTTTTTCATGAATCGCTGTCCACAATATCCATTTTTAAGGATTCAAAATCTGGTATAATGCTAAAAATTATACTCCCCCACGGAAGACCCATGTAACTTCCATGAAATGTGAGTTATTTTGATTTTCAAATACATTGCCCATGATTTGTTATCACCAAAGCTAAATCTCAGCATTCGAGAACAATGTAGAGGCTAATTAGGCCTTAAAAAGCTGGAAAATTACTATTCTAATGTATTTTTCTGTGCTAGCAGCAGCCGTAATTTTACCAGAGAGAGCAATTGTTTTCCACACGGTATCTCATTGTGTTTTATAGTCATCTCCATCTTCCGTGAACATTTCATAATGGTTTTGAACCTCATATTAATTTTGCAAATTACAATTTACCCCGCAATATCGTTTTTGTATCTCTGCTATGCAATATTAAGCGTGTAATGTATAATTTAATTACTTGTGAAACTAATACCTCATCCCTAATATTTTATCTTCGTGCAAGTCTCTTTAAGTTTTGCCGCAGTTTTCCCTATGCAATCATTTTTATTTTAATTCTCGCCCTCTTCCTTTAAATATTCCCTTCCAACCATTCTTGTGATCCCCACGTCCCCTAAGGGATAATCTTTCCTTTTCCCCGCATTAGTTTCGCCTGCTCCCCTATTATTCCGCCGAACGGCTCCATAATCCTTCGGTGCAACTTATCCGCGAACCTGCCACCCCGATACCCGTTCCCCTCAAGCCCCTCTCTCTCTTTCTTTCTCCCCTCTTCTTTTATCCATACCCTTTCTTCGGCGACCTCTACTCATACTCCGATTCCGTTTTAGAGTCTGTATGCACAGTCTATACTCCCTCCTTTTCCCCATTTCCTTTATTATTTGCCCTCGTCTCGAAATCTCAGTCATTGCTTAAAGTTCCCCTTGTACCCACCTTATTATTATCATCTCGGCGCTTTTTTATTTACGCAAAAGCCTCCCATTTTTCGGGGCATTATCCTCTTCCCGTGGCGTGTTATGTAAAGGGTTTCGTATGGGAGGAAATTTCGGGATCCACACCATCGAATGAGATAAGGTAAAATGAGGGAGGAACGAAGAGAAAGAGAGTAAGGGAGTACTTTGAAGGCAAGGTGGTGGTTAAGGGAGGAGAGGAGGGGGTGAGTGGTCACAGGGAGGGGAGAAGATGTCGCGATTGCATTTGGCGATAAGTGTGCGTGCGGAGTCTTTTATTTAAAGGGTCGGTTTTTGAGGAGAAGGGAGTTTGAAAGGGAATTCGTAATGATAGGGTTTGTCTTTAATGGTCGAATGGCGTTTCGAGCATCGAGTAGCTCTTCAGTGTGCTGTGGTATTACATTTGAGGGCGTGGAAATAAGCGTTTCCAGCTGATTTCTATTAAACGTTTTCTTGTCCTCCCGTGTATCGTGTGGTCGTGATATATCGCTTAATAGCGGTCAGAAGATTAGCCCCAAGCTTGCAATTTGCTATGAATATTTTGCGTCAACCTCCTTAATGTTGCAAAAATATGGACTCTTTCCCTTTCACGAAGTCATTAAATGCAAGAAAAATGGAGAAATATCTCCGTATATTTTAGAAACAGCCTTCATCGTTTTATCCTCCATATTTATTACCATACCATTTTCGGCTACACTTGTTACAATCCTATGCATATTAAAAAAAATAATTATGGCCTATTAATTTGAACCGTGGGGTATTTCTGGTTGCCTTTCAAAAGAGTGAAGGCATTCCATTCTTCAGAAAGAACACTTTGGAGAATGACTATTGCGTAGGTAACCATCGATTGAATTGAAGGGCAGTTTTAGGACCGATAAATATTCGGCTGGCGTGTCCCCTTCCATTATCACCTGTTCCTACCAACCATTTTTGGAGGCATCACTCTCATCCTCAATTGCGCCATCTTTGGGCCTACATCGAACGAACTTATGCGTATGACGCACCATGGAAGGGTACGCACGACCTAACCCTCCCCTCTCTCTAGCTTCCTTCAGCCAACCTCCCTCTCCCTCACCCGCGTACTACTCGTTATCTATTCCCCCCTCCCCACATTCCCATCTCCACCCACTTCTCCTCCCGCTCCTCTTGCCTGCCTCCGTCTCTCCTTCTGTACGCATATTCCCTCCCTGATCCCCCATCACTAATGCCCTTTATTCCCCTCTCCCCCCACTATATGTCGACCCGCCCATACCCTCCGTCCTCACCCCACTCCCCCAAACCCCCTCACTTCACGTTTCTCCCCTCAGACTCTCCGCCATCAGAATACGCTAAAGAGCCGGCCCCATTCTCTGAAACATCCCCCTGCCATCTCATTCTTCCTTCTTTCCCCCCTCCCAGAAACCATGTTCCGAGGTACCCGTCCTTTTTGGTAGCGACCGCGATTACAACCTCTGCTCTTCCCGCCCACTCCGCACACACATCGACGTACCCACACTCTCCTCCTCATTCCCCGTCCTTCCCCTTCGCCTCTCTCCAACCCCTGCTCCAAACCACCCCACCCCACTCTCACACCCATCCCATTTAGCACCACTCCATCCATTTTGGGTGGCGCTCCATCGTTCGATTCAATATTATTTTAACCATCTTTTATTCTCCTTCTCTATCTGCCACTAACCAACCCCTTTTTCCCCCTCTCCAATTCCCGAGCGCTCATTCTTCCACAGTCCCTCCCCCTACCTCATCCCTCTATGGTTCCTCACAGAGCCCTTCGAAATATATTATTCGTGCGGCCTGAGCCCTTCCATACATTAGGGAAAGAGCACTTTTATTATTTTTTTCTCGCGACGTGCGGAGTGCGTTTGCCCATGTGAACACGCTCGGTATTTCGTGCCGTCATGAATGGGCTTCGAGGGTGTTTGTGCATCGGTGGGGAAGAATGGCACTAGATGGCGTGGAGATACGCTGCTGCGCCGTTTCTCAAGCGGGTGGTGTGAGGGCACCGATTTATCAATCTTTCAATCCATTCCTGCGCTTACTAAGTCTCGTTCGGGCTGTCTTGTCTCGAAAGCCCGTCGTCCCTCTCTATTGTGTCATGCTCGCTCCCCTGCAAATTATAGTTCTCCCTCCTCCAACGCTCTACCCATTTCTGTTCGTGTCGCTGACTTTGTCGAGGCCCTCCTTCTTCCCCATAAAATTATCCGAAAATAATCCATCGACATCAGTTTAATGCTAGTTGATGTTGTAAAGACATCAAAATTGGAAGTAAAAGAAGACATCACATCAATTTTTCAGATGGTCATATGGGTTTTGAATACCGATACTTTGGTACATCGGTCGGTACTCATCTGAACATCATTTACACAAATTTTGTGTGTACATTAAGTTTTGGGAAGTTAAAACGTACATCGGTGATTATCTTTTATCGCAGCGATAAATGCTTTCGTTACAACTTTTACGGTACAACTTTTTCAGGATACCCTGACGCGCCATGAGCATTTTTGTTAAGACTAAACGTTTTTTCGAGGCTTGTTAGCTCCTGACGACATTCTTATTAGGAAGAATTTGAAGGAGGAAATTCCGAAAAAGTTATGTAGTGAAAATCTTTCATTGCTGTGAATTCATTAATATTAAGTAAAACAGTTACAGGTGGATGCTTCTTTAAACAACGACGAAGAGTGATTTATTTTCCGATATTATCCCAAGATAACAATAAACACATAACTAAGAAATTTGTTTTATTTAATGAAGCCCTCCTCCCAATTGGTCCTTATCTTCTATTCTTACCCCCGATTCTCTCCAACTCCTCCGTTTCACGCTATTTTCTGGATATTCGGGAAGGGGGGAGGAGGCCCTTCACTATCTTATTTCCTCAGCATCCATTTCGCAAAATATCTTTTTATGCATATCCGCCGTGGATTGAGTTCCCCTCACGTTTTCCCATCCCTTCCTGCCATTCTTCCGGAAACTTTCCCATTCTCCTTCTCCGAGTGCTTTTTTTCATCAAAAATTTCCCTCCTATGTCTATCTCTCCAACTTTTCTTCCGTTCCTCTCGTCATTACCAGCAGGTTGTCTGGGTCTATAAATATCCCCGTTTTTTCGACTCTACTTCGTATTATTGGAATGAAAGATGTAGTTAAAAGAGAATGACGTACAATCTCTTACAACTATCTCAATCTATCGCAATGTAGCACCTTTTAGGCAGTAATCTGCCTTGAAGTGGGTAAAATATTCTTAAGCTAGAATAACTGATCTAATAATATGGTAATTGAAGAGCAGCTACCCGTGTCCCCTTCCATTTTATTAATAAACTCTTCTTCTAAATACCCAGTTGATTGTAATATAGCGGTAATGATTTTTGCGAGTAATAAATGCAGCACAATAATTCATAAGATAGTGGAAAGAAGAGGCGTTCTTCAAGATGTAAAACAAAAATAAAAACTCATGAAAATGTACTGCTAGCGTTGAAATATGGGGGAATCGGTTTCCACACGGTAAGGTAAACTTGGAGAGGAATTTTGCAGAGTATGATTCCTGAAAGTATTTATCCATTTCGTCGAAATTGTAGTCCATCCGATGATGTAGAAACGGGAAGCGTCACGCAGTTTCGGTAGAAGACAGAGTCACTCGTCATGGTGCGGCTACAATACAATTTGTCTTGTGTTATCTTCTTCTCTCATATTTGACGTACCTTTGTTTTTTCATTCTGTCAATGATTTATTTTTCTCTCTCCCACGCTATCGTCCGTATTTCTTTCCAATCTCTCAACCACCGTCTGCCGAAGGGTACCTTGGGAAGAAGTGGCCAAAGGTGTAGTGTGAGTAGGAAAACCCTGTCTCCCGTCTCTCCTCGTCCCACTCGCTGGTTCTTATGACAGAAAACGCTTCTTTGTGTTTTTCTTTCTTTTTTGAAGGATAAAAAAGTACGCATGGATGACGGCCGTGGGACTTAGTAGAGAAAGGCGGCGAAAGGGGGGAAGAAATGGATGGAGAGATATTGGAGATGGGGGGGCGCGGTTTGAGGATTGAGTGTTTGCTGTTTCTCCTCCTGTTCTTCGAGAAACACAAGCTCTCCGCGCGTAGGGAAAACTTTTCGTAATGAATTCCTTCTCTGCCCTGGGAAAAGTTTTTGTGGCGAAATTAATCGGTAAGCGACTGGGGATAGGCAATGAAGAGGGAGCAAAAGTCTCCTGTGTCGATAAAGAGGAGGAGGTGAGGAGAGAAAATGAAAACCTTCTGAGCTCTCGATTTTATGACCGTGTTCAGCTTTCACGTGGAAGTCTTTTGGGGAAACTGTGCTTTGTATGGAGGCGATTGTTGGCGGTTTGAGCACTCCATTTGACGTTATAGTTTTACGTGTCATGAGAGTACCCATTGTTCTGTTTTCCAAGTCAGCTGACTCAAGCGAAATTGGTAGGTAAACACAGAAGGAAACGGGTGGAAAATTGATCGGAAGGAAGCTCAAAGATAATTTCAGAAATTGAAATGGATAAATGGAGACGGGAGCAAAAACTTCATTCCAACGTCAATATTCATTGTAGAATTAATTCCGTATTGTATCTCCTTCCCGGAAGTGTTACTACCGAAATGAGGACAAAGGAATCAGGTGCGTCTCATTTTGTATTTAGAGTGTTTATGGCTATTTAAAAAAAACAGCTGCTAGGGACTTAAAAATGAAATGACAGAATTTCAAATCTGTAGATATTGGCTGCGAAAATGTGCTTTTAACATATTATTTTAGTTTCTCCAAGTAATTCTTACTCAAATTAAGGCAATTCCTTATTCATGGCATTCTGTAAACACTTCTGCCGTATAGGCGAATCCGTCATTTCATCCTCCTCAATTTAACCCTCGATCCATGTTTACTTCCAAGAGAGAGAGACAAAGAGGCTAGGGAAACGAAAACTGAGAGAGCAAAGGCGTAAGGGTCAAGGAGTTGGGAAGATCTGGGACTGGCTTTCGGTGGGTGGCGAAGGCGGGAAGATGAGGAAAGGGAGAGAATTGGGGGCTTTTTGGAGCGAGAGAAGGTGGCGAAACGTAGTTGGACCGAAGGGTGTAGGGGAGGCTGCGGCGAGTGAGTGCGCGTCCGATAGATAGGAATGGAGAAGAGGGTGAGAGGAATGCGGAACAAATTCCTTCTCCTACTCGAAGTGATCCTAATGGAGAAGTTTCTTTTGAGACTTCTTAACACTCTGTTGCCCGGTCACCGGAAACTATTGTGACTCTCTCTCTCTTTCTCTCTGTCTCTCTCTTTGCCGTGGGGGTTTTGATGTAAGTGGGCGGTGTGGAGTGGGGCGTGGAAGAGGTGGGTAAAGGGGAGGGGTGAAGGGAGATGGAGAGAAAGGATGGCAGACTGATAGAGAACACGTCGTCATGGAAATGTGGTCCGCGATGGACCTCGGATCTTCTTGCCTCCCTTTCACTCAGGCTTTCGAAACCTGCCTCCATTTTCTTTGCGGGAGGGGCGTAGGCAGCTATGCGTGGGTGATGAACGGACCAAGGAGCGCTCGGAATGCTTAGCGGAGCCATGGAATGGCTTCATTACTTTTTTTTGTTTGTACCGTTAGAAAAATGATACAGCTCTCATCCAGTTCGTCACCTTCTCGCTTTTCGTTCGGAGATGTTTTATTGTCCTTCAAGAGAATTTTCCTTTCGACATTTTATATGCTCCACAATTGATTCCCTCGTGTCCTCGTGAATCAACACCGTGACTCAGTCACTTCTTATAAGAGGCTTTTTAATATACCCATCCACTCTTGGAATATCAATGTGTGCTAACACTTGTCAGTCTTGAGTTTGTGACGATGTATTTTTTTTATCATATGTGATATTTAGCGAAGGAAACGACCTTTCCTTGGTTATTCTTAGGAAAACTGAACTTAAATTTCCCCATTCTGCTCATGGAGCAGTGGATTGTAAAGAAAGCATGGAGCTGTGAAGAAAGTTTAACTTCCTTATCTGATTGTGTCCCAAAAGTTTGAGCTCTCTGGAAAACTGTGAATTGGTTCATTTAAGTGCGATATTTGTTTACGTCCTGGAAAATAGGGGGTGTAGGGATAAGTTGCGGCTTTTAACCATATCAACTCTATTGTAGCAAAATTTTCAGATCTAACTATTTTTCTAGAGATTCTAGAGATTTCTATCCAACAATTATTCTAGAGTAGGTTTATGTACATCAGTTATATAAATTCTTCATTTTTCTTTGCCAAAATTAACATTGTGAATCATCTATGTCAAAACATATGGCGTTGAAGAATTTGTAGTAAAATTGTCCGTTTTTCTCTTTTCAAGTCATGCACCAAACCCATTCAATGTATCTTTTTTGATAGATTAATGGGGTATTAAACGTTTATTAAAATATGAGTACTGTCATGGTAGCTAATTCATACATATTGAGATCTATCCATTTTTTGCTGTTGCCTATATAATTTGTGAATTAAATCCATCATTCGGGTCGAAGGAAAACGTCACCGAACACGAAAGCCAGAAAACAAAAAAAGTCGAGTCAAACTGAAAAAAATTGACTGCATTGAAAAGTGAAAATAAAGTGTGCATAACAATCACTATTCTCCATTAATTTTCTGATTTTTATGTTACGCAGTCATTCGCTGTACAGACTCTCTTTCGCTCTTTCCCCGCTCATCACATCGCCTTCCTTTTTTATACTCTTTCCTCCATCCTTTCCTTGTGTATTCGTTCCCTTTGTATGTGTCGCCGTTCCTTTTCATTGCTTTGGTGATTAAAAATTCTTTTTCGTTCTCCGGTTTTTTGCCTTATGTCCTCTGCGATCCTTTCGGAAGAATTCACTGTAAGGGAGAGGAGGGACAGTGCGAGAGTGAAATGAGGCACCGTCTGGAATGGCGTATCCTTTATGCTGATTTTCTCATATCGTCGGAAATAACAAAAAAGCATTCAATTTTTTTACTACTACGAGTCCTTCTTAAGCCGGTCTCCACACTGACTTGTGTGTTACCTTCACTTTTATCGGATGATTTCCTTGTTTTTGCCTTTCGAGGTACTTCTTTTCGATATGCTTTGCTGATATTTTCTCGTTCGACCCTCATTCGAAATTCTTACATGGGCTATGTATATACTTGTTTATTTATTCATATTTCATAAAGTCAATCTCGTAAGGATAATTCCCAAATTGGAAGACTGTATAAGTGAGTGATTAATTCTGTGTGCCTAAATAATGCATAGCAATGAAATTATTCATGTTCTGTATTATTTGAAGGATGTGAGTAGTGATAATTCTCTTGATATAATTCCTCATATTTAACTAATTTTAAAACGATGTTTTACTGCTTAATGACGATTTATTCAACTTTTTTGTGGTATTTTAATCGCAGGAAAAAGAAAAAAATCTTTTTTTATGGCAATTAGGTTATTTTCACGGCTATTGCAGATGGGAATCTCTATGCGAGTCGGTTATACTTAACTGTGAAACCTTTCCCAGAGGATCACAATGGAAAGGGATACATAGTACGTTTAGGGTGGCATTTTGGATAGGTTGGGTAGGTTCACCCTGGCACCGGAATATACGTGGGAAAGCTTTCTTTCTTCCCTTCTCGTACAAATTCACGCGGGAGTTACCACTCCAATTCTTTGACGAAGTAGTTTGCATAGGAACGAGCTGCAGACCTTGGTCTTTATGGAGCTTATTAGCATGGTAATGAAAGAATTTTGCAGAAGGGCTTGGGAAAATTTAGTCCACTTTAACATTGATGCTCCACATCCTCGGCACCATTTTATGCCGTCAAATTATTTATGTACAGTTTTCATTCTTTATTTGAGGTTAGTTGAAAAACCCTGTCGTTTTATTTCATTGGTAATAAATGAAAATATTTTATTGTAATTTAGAATTTCAAATTATCAATTATTATTTGTGTGTACCCTGATGAATAATCTAGCGTTCAGATCAAAGACTAATTGTGTCATATCGGTGAAACTCAGTAGGTAGCGAAATAACATAAGAACAATAATCTAATAAGAAAATGAATTAGAACGAATTAGGCATTATCTCTCTCTTATATGCCCCAATTATTTTTCAGTTTCACATTACTTCCAACCATTTTACCCCTTTTGCAACAACTGCGGATTTATCACTTAACGTGAACTAGCGGTCATATCGTGCTGAATACACGTAGCTTTCCATTATCTAGAATTAATATTTATGTGTACCTAAACATGTCTATTAGTCGAAACCTTCTTCTCTCACTAATGGCTGAAAATGTATGCCGCCATATTTCAGAGGCCCTTATATGGAGGCCTATTATATAAGTTGAAGTCTGTTTTAAAATTTAATCCACAAGCAGAAATATTTCGGTAGAAGTAATTTGGTAAGCTTATTTCGTACCATGAGGGATCGTGCGTCATTAATAATTAAACATTAAAGAAATTTCTCGGAGTGATAATAGACAAAATAAATTTGCGAGAAAATAGACCCGTTTCAGAGTGGAGTAAGGGAAGAATAAGTAAAATCTCCAGTCCAAATCTGCAGCCACGTTATTACTAATATTTGCTCTTTTTGGAAGATGAGTTTGATCCAAGAGCTAAATGGATTTCTGAGATTGAATTTTGATAATATTATTATGAGTCTGCAATCAGATTTTTCATATTCCTGCGATTTGCAATGGAGAGGAGAATGCATGAAAAGAATTAATAAGCATAGTAAACGTAATGTTTATTGCACTAGATACATGGAAAGATATTGCATTCTTATTTACCTTCATGTTAAAGTAGATAATAGTAATTGAAGTAGATTAATACATTATTAATTTCGCCTTATTTTGTATAGTTTAGTGCTTAAAATTATCAGTGTACTATAAAACGATATGTAACGGCCTGGGTTAACTTTCCGTGCATTTTTCCGCCCACTTCCTCCTTATTTCTCCAGTGATTCGCCCGTCGTGTGCAATCCCACGGCTAGAGAATACATAATGAATAGAATGATAAGAAAAAGGGTTACAAACACTCTTGCGAAGACATTCTAAAACTGTTCCCTGGGAGAGATATCAAGAGAGACAAAAAATCGAGGAAGTAGAGGAATACGGAAAAAAGCAATGTTGAATGGGAAGGTTTGACTTGAGAAGGAAGCGAAACGACTCTGAAAACAGGGAGAACCATGGTAAGAAGCGGTCGTTAAGGATGGAAGGGAGGTAGAGAGAGAGGGAGGTACGCAAAGAGATAGGGAGACCGAGATGGAGGGTGAGGAAGGAATGGATTTTAGATGGACGGAGAGGCGGGGTATGGGGTAGTGTAAGTACGAGGAGAGGACGGGAAGAGGAATCGGTGGCGAAGGGTGACTTCCAGGCACTTGAGGGACGTAGCGATTGATTTGCGAAAGCTACCTCCCTCCCTCCCACTTTCCCATTCCTCCCCAACCACCCACCCCCTCTAACGTTCGCAAACTGAGACCCTCGGGAGTCGTTATTTCCGCCAGTTCGCTTTTCAACTTGCTCCCTCGCCATCTTTCCACTCCCTTCCCAACTCCCCCATTCTCCACCATCCTCCCTCCGCTTTCCCCCTCATTGTCCCCGAACCAAAAAAGATTCTCCTCCTTCCCCCTCACTATCCACTCCCTATCCATTCCCTATCCATTTCCCTCTCTTCTCCCTCGCCTGTTACCCATACTATGATACACATATTTTCAGTCTGTTCCACTGTCTCATCTCTACTCTTCGATACTGTCTCGGTCGTTCCATTTTTCTGTAGCATTTTAGATTGCCAGAAGCTAGAGTGTACTTAATTTTCAATTTGTATTTTCTTTTAAAACATCATAAACCGAAACTAAGACAACATTAATTGTACTGGCAGTTAGTTTTTAATTATGTTCATTTATTTTGACGATGAGTTGTCTTGCAGTTGGAATTGGTGGAACATAGGTGTTGTGAGAAATGGCCAAGACTAAAAACTTCAGTCTTGGTCAAAATCTTCGGTGTACTTGCGTTCATTTCAGTGCTTCCGTGGTGGCCTCCGTTTTGTTTCTCTCGCCTCTGTGGTTTACGTAATAGCTGAATTACACTAAACGGGTCGTATACTTATTTAATTCCTTATGGTATTGTTTTTGGCATTCCCCCTTTGTTGACCTCTTCAATATTTACGGAGAAATCTTTATTCATTATTCAAAATAACTCATTGATGACAGTTCTTTTTTTTTCGAATTCATTGGGATTTTTAGTGTGAATAGTTCAGATATTATTCCTGGTACATGGCAAAGAGTTAAAAATTTAAATTGGTTAGTGATTACATTACACATCTCTAATTCGGTCTGTCGAAATAAGTCCTGTTGGGTGACTTAAAAGCTGTTGCAATCTTAGATTTTAACACTGTGACAACCAAAGTAAAAAGAAACGCCCCCCAAAATTTCAAACCCCAATCAATTCGTAAATTTTATTCATTAACTTTTTTCTTCAGACATTTTAAACCAGGATGAGCTGTTGACAAAAAATTAAGAGTTAGAATTTCGATACTTAGTCGCTTCTGAGAGGCATATTTTCTGGCAGCTCCAATATTTTGTGGAATATATTCATTGAAGAAAGTTATTAGCAGTGAATTTTGTCCAGATTTAGAGTTTAACATGAGTGTTCTCAAATAACGACTTAATTACTACAGATGACCGTCTTCGAATATAAGAAGAATCATCCATCTGTTCAGTCAACAAAGTTTCAACACAATTGTATCGGACTCCTGAAAGCAGACAGAAATGATATACTTTCACTATTCACTTTAACTGATTGTGGGTGTAAACATGTATATGCTTATTTATTTATATGCATACATATAATTACAACCCGTTGGCAATCCCTTATATCATACACTTCCTTTATATCACACTTAAGGACTCAATTTTTGTGTCGGAATAATTCTTTCATCAGTATATTTTTGGTGTCCTCTGTCACTATTCCTCATTTTAGTGCAGAAATGGACAGAAACCATCCAATAATAAAACTTGCAAACCTTATCATCGTTTTGACTGAAAAGGGATCACCGATTTATTTTTGGATTGATTCGGAGAATAAAACTCGTAACATATTGATAGGTCACACACACCCCTGCTATTCTAGCTATGAAGTCCGAGAACGATATACTCGTACTGGTCGTAAGTAAAGAATATATGCCTGACAAGAAGGTCGTAGCTTCAGTAATTCCTATTCATCTGTTTCTAAAATCGTTTGTAACATGATGTTGAGGGACGTGAAGTTTGATATTTCGTTACAAATGTTACCATATTCTCAATTCTACAATTTATTCCCCTCCCGTGTGTGCTCACCGTGCGTGTTGAGTAGAACTTATTTGGTGCGTTGTTGAAATAGGCAACCACTCTTAATTTTTATAAAATTGGTCTCTATTAGAAAATTTTGATCTCTTTGAACTAATGGAAGAGGTAATCAAAAGGGGCGAAAACAGACAGCGGCAGGCGTCACGTTAGCTATTTGAAAATAATTAATCTAAAGCAGCGACAAGAGCGAATCTCATCGCACTTTGACGATGGAAAGAATGGATGGCGCAAACGTCATGTTCGCTGTTTCGCTCGCAGTTTTATAATGAATTTGATTTTAATTAATTTGTTAACGGCGTTGGGTGCCAATGCACTAGCGTTTAGGAAAACGGTTTTTTAGTGCCGGAGTACATTTGATGAAAAATAAAATATGTATTCAAGAGGAAAAGACGAGCGTGGATGGGCAAACGGAGGAAGGTTGGAGAGAGGGGGGGAGGGAGCAAGGAGAAGGCGAAAAACTAAAATCGGTGGCAGAGATAGGTGGGCAGGGGAATTATTTATCGTTTTTATTTATTATTTTTTTAGGGAGTGTCAACCGGCGCCCTAACGTAATTAATCTACGTCCAGCTCGACCCACCCGTGGGTCATACGTCAGCGTGACGTATTGTTCAGGTGGGTAAGCGTGGAGCTTCGCAAATAACTCAGCAATGGCCCGTAAAGAGAGGCGAGAGTTATATATACGGTTAGGTGGATGCCGAGAGAGTATGAAGGATGCAAGCGATATTGTCGTGTGCCCTTTATTTTTTCGATGTACACCAATTCTTGACAGCAAGAGACCAAAAAATTCACAAGCTGGGTGTTCAAGAAAGATGCCTTGAAACGCTCTAGAAAAGAAACAACGGGGGATCCTTCGCAGAAAAAAAAATACATATATATACACATATAAATAGCCATCTTTTTGGTGGGTCGGTCGAGTACTTTTGTTTTATTTTATTTCGTCTAGATATTTATTTTTTCTCGAGAAGACATAGAGGTATGGGGGCGGGGAAAGGGCAGGAAAAATAACCTGCGCCGCCCTGATAAGGCGGGAGGGCGGGGGCCGGCCGGGAGTTACATTTTTCCTGAGTGCGAACCCAGCTATCCGGAGAGGCTTCGATCTACCAACGTCCCATACGGAAAGTGTACGGGGATACGAGGGAGGAGAGATGGGTATTTGGGGTTGGTGGGCGGAAGGGCCGGAGAGGAAAGGATAAAGGCACGGGGGGGTTGAGAGAGGAAACGGGGTGAGGTACTCGCAAGAGGAAAAAGAAAGCATACAACCGCCCTCACGCACTTCCGTCGTCCAAGGTCCGGAGAGAGAGGGAGAGAACTCGGGGGAGGGGATGCGGAGGGATGAAGGAACATTTGGAAATTTAGGAAAAAAGTATGCATTTGTTTTATTTCCTGTGTATAAAATACCACGTTGAGTCTCATTTGAATGGAATGCCGGAATTAAAACCACTTCCCAATTTCTAAAGAGCTGAGTTTTTTCATCTTTTTTATTTTTTTTCATTTCGAGGTTATCCTTTCCCTTTTCCTTCCCCTTTCCTCCCAACTTCTTTCTTTTCCGCCTCTCTTTCCCTCCTTCCCCTCTTCATCTCAAATAAAACAACCCCTTTCACGTTTCATTGTTCTACATCCAAACAATGCTCCCACTAGGGATGTGTCGGAAGGGTTTAGCTTTTTCGGACCGGACGGTCTGGGGACCCAGGCTCTCGCCCGCGTTGGAGAGTTGGGAGATTGTCGAGGACGAGAGGGCTTTGCCAGGGCTGCCTCCCGGTTGCTGCATAGGAAAAAACGAGATAGAGAGATGAATAGCTTGGAAGGAGAGGAGGGACGGGGTAGTGGACCAGGCATCAGAACGGGACGAGTTTGCATTATGGGATCCATCCCCACCTCCCCGCACACACCCCAGGCCATCCCCAGTTTCCCATTCTCTAGCGATCTCCCCCGGGGACAGCTAGCTAGGTCGTATATATTAATTAATTTCATACATTATACCATCTGCGTGCGGAAGGGAAAATGGGGAGCGGGCGTATAAATGCGTTTGCATAAGTCATGTTTTCGGGAGGCAGGAGGATGCATGCTAGGGATATTTTGTTGAAATATTTCTTCTTCGGGGCCGGAGGGGTGTGGATTAAAAGCGCTGGAGCGGTCGCGTGGGGTTTCGAACCGGTTCTTGCGAGTGTATAGATTGGCTCGGAGACGCGATGTGACGCGCGGAGTTCGACGGGCGCTGGGGAGAGGATCCGAAGAGGTGACGCAGGGGCAAGGTGGGTTGGGCAGAGGTTGGTGGTTTTGGCAGAGGTCTCTGGGGGTCGTGGAGACAGGAGTGGGAGAAGCGCGCTGTCTAGGCTGATGGGAGGAAGCGAGCGGAGGAAATTGATGCCAAGGATTTACTGATTCATTTCATCCATCTCTTTTACATTGTCTGTCCCCTTTTCCCTACCCCCCTCTCCATCCCTTGTCTATGTACCGTTCCCCCGAAATCCCCCGCGATGTGGCCTCCATTCCTGGCCGATCTCCCCCTTCTTGTGTTCCCCCTCCCCCCCTATAGACCACTCCCCGCAACGCCTCCCCACGGATGCAACCCTCACCTTCCTGCCCCAGTCCCGGTTCAAGTCCCCATGGGCGCGCGGGGGGGAAAGTATGTGTTGTGCGCACCACAGGGAGGGAGTGAGGGGGAGAGAGGAGAGACAGGAGAGGCAGAAGAGGCACTTAGGAGCTGTTGTAAAATTCCGGGCTCCCTTATGCGAAACGTTTCATCCACTCTCGATATTCAGTGATTTATTTATGAGATTGGTATTCCGTTTATTTTCTCTCTCCCTTTCTCCACTTTTTTCTCCGCTTTCATTACACCCTTTTAAGCAGGGGAAGCTGATTACTAGTTGCAATTTTCTCACGTTTGTCCAACCGAGACGGCAGGATAGGTTAAATTCGAATTTTTTTCAGTTTATGTTGTTTGCAGTCCAATTTTACCTTGATCCCAATCATCCTGGGGGTCGATTATTACTGTCGAAAATTATTTGTTTCATCTGCAAAAAACGTGGCTAATTATTTTCCTCGCTCTGGGGACGAAAGTAAAATTGTGCCTATTAGAAATGAAGGGCAAATTTTTGTGACTCTATTGTTGGCGATTTCTCGAAATTTGTTGGACTCAAATGGCTCGATGGAAAATTTGCTATCTGAGTGGGCTCCTTAATGCAAATATAATTTTTTGAAAGGTCAAAGAGAGTCGTTTGAGTTTTTTTCGCCGTAAATGTGCTTCCGGTGGTCATTATTGCTGAATCCTCTGGATTTATTTTTTTGTGCCAAAGCTCATTAGTTATTTCCAACTACTGCATTTGTGTGTGTTTTTGCTGTGCGTAGCGCCGGTCGTCGCGTTCGGTGAAACGTATTTCGTTTCAAGCTTTTCGCCTTCCATAAAAGAGAAAACTGTTCTTTTGTGGAGTGAAACTTAGTCAATAGCAACAAATTCCCCCTCCTTCTCTCACAGTTATTTATGTTTGCTCTTCATTTCAAAATTTGTTTCGAACAGCGGTCCGCGGAACGGGGATATAATATACATTTTTTCTCCGGCGAAAAAAAGCGATTTTTTCACAGTCGGCAACCGGCATTTCGGTTTTATCATTTCGTACGTATTTTTTTGGGTGATAAAAGGACTTCCTTTTGAAACATTTTCCGAGGATATAATGGCAGACATTCATTTCAGCCTTTCTACAGGACTCTATCGCGCGAGTTACATTTTCTCTGTTTTTTTTTACGTGCTCGTACATACATAGGTATAATGGAACGGAACGGACTAAATTGTCGCATTCTTCTAAACGTGATACAGTAGATCAACTGCAGGGAGGCTCCCATCAGCCCTCTGATATTCTCCTTATATCTCATAGAATCCTCGCGCATAGCAGTAAATTTCATTTAATCGTACTCATGGTGTTTATTTTTTTACAAAATTTGCTGCAGTGTTCGTATTCCGCGTATTTGGCGTAATTCTAACGAATGGGTCTATGTTTTAATCCAATTTCCACGTCATTTTTTGCGTGGTGCTTTAGTGGGCAATGTTTTGGTAATTATAAATGAAGCAGACTTTGGTGAAAATAGCCAGGTGTATTTTGTGGAAGTAATGGCTGTAGTTTATTATACCGTCATTTTTAAAGTCGACGGTTAATTTGGCATGGTATCGTTCACATTTAAATCAAATTGGGTATACTTCAACAAAATGGCCGAGGGAATACTTTCAAAAGTATTTAATGTGATTATGCTCTGTTTAGATTATGAGAACTTTTATACTCCTTTAATTTCTCTTTTACTTCCACTACCTGTATTATGGAAAAAGACTGTGGATGCAGCATAATCTCGTAGAAAAATGATGTCAGTATTATTTTATAATTTTAATTTCAATAGTAACAAATTTTTTTACAGGCATGTTATGATTGGTGTTAACATATAAATTTGACTTAAAACTGAACATAATATCGGAAACAATACAAGTGCAAGTTATTTTTCTGTCTATGAATTCATTTTAGCTGATTAATAAACTTTCCGTGGGTAATTTATTTCCAGTTAACACACTCTTAATATTCTATGCCACTCACATCCTCTCATTTAGTGGAAATGAATCCTAATGTCAGCATAATAAAGTGCTGACACCAAGTATGCGTAGCGAGTTCACCCCGTACTAATCCCAATGACACGTGAAAACAATTCAGGAGGGGAAAGATGGTGGCTCTTTCCCGTGTTCAACCTTTGGCTTGATAAATCTGACAGCAAGAAATATCCCACCACTCTCTTCTTCATAAGTGTCCAAATCCATATTTGAAATCAAGACTGGACGTTAGCTGAGTGCCCAATTCATTTGGTCATCCAATATATTCACTGAAGCTTTTTCACTGAAAAAACTCCTTTTGCCTTATTTAAAAAAACTTGAATGAATGGATTAGTTAATCAAGTATAATTCAAATAGAATTTACATTAGTGTGCGTCCTTTCGGTGAAATTCACATGTCATAGAAATATAGATCACATAGTGAAATGTGCTGTCAAATACGTTTTTATCCCTGCTCAGTTTTGCAATTGAACAAATAAACTGATAATTGTTTTATTTTTCAATATATGGCATACTTCTTTCCAATTTAAGGTCAATATGAGTATATTTTAGGCAATTTAGATCCTGGTATTCAAAATTTGTCATGCGTCATATTTTAGGCAATTAAATTTATCACAGGCTGATTGAATTAATAATTTTTGAAGAAATAAAAAAATCTTGATTTTTACGGCAATAAATATTTTAAGGATAACATTTTCAAAGATTGGAAAGGGGATTCCCATTAGTATCCAATTCAATCCTCAGTTGTGAGTAACGCCTTTAACTAATTATTGTTTCAAACCACTGAGACTGTGAGAGCGAATATAAAGAACGAGTAGGTAATGTAGTTAAAATTGTCGACCCTAATTCAATGTCAATATGATTCTTCTATTTGCCCCCATCATTTACGTCTTCTAGGACACCCTTCGCCTGGCATTTCTATGATCATTTCGTTTGTTCTAACAAAAATAAAACAGCCTCCATTTTTTCCGGACTCCATCACTTATTTTTCCACTCTCCCTATTCCGTCTCCTTTCCAATCACTGCTCGCTCCCTATCCCCCGGGAACCGCGCGTCCATGAACGCGTGAACGCATACTTCAAAATCAATTCCTATCCCGCTCCTCTCCCGTTCCCGCCCCCACCATCGTCCAATCCCGTACTCGCCCAACATTCTCTCCGCTTACCACTCTCCTCCTTCCACCAACTCGCCGACCCTCTCTTTTGCCCTCCTGCTTCCCAAATTTTTCCTTTTCAAACCGCTTCTTCCGCCAAGCTGGGGCAAATAGATTGCACGCGCCGAGCGAAATGCATTTTCGTACATCTTTCCGCACATATTTAGCAGTACGTTCAATTTTTATGTGACCACTCCATAATGCCCGTATTGCACTCTAATAACCACTTCATTCCCTTCCTCCCAGCTGCCATTTCCTCCATCCTCTCCCCCTCGCTCCAAACCCTACCCTCCGATATCCAGTTCCCTCCCACTTTCATTCCATCCCAAACCCTCCCGCTCCGACTCTCCCCCCTTCCCAACCATCCTTTATTGACACCATTATAATGATCGGCGTTGGAAGTCCGAATCTCGGGAAAGTGTGCTGCAGTGAAAAAAAAAAGAAAATCCCATCGCCGTTCCAATAATGCGCGGTGATCTGCTCCGGTGTTCACGCACGTACTCCACCGCGGCTTCTCCCTAAATTACTCGCCCTCTTCTACCCCTTCTCTCCAACACCGGGCGCTCTTTCCCACTCCTCCCTTCCCCGCACAGTTCCCTTTCTCTCTCTCTTCCCATCGTCCTCTCCGTCACGAATTCGGTACCTAAATCCTCCCTCCATAGTGGGACAGTCATCGAGGCGGTCTCTCATTCATCTGGTTCTAAATAATTTGCGTCTTTCCTATTATCCCAACGTTCAGATTTTTATTTTTTCTAATTATCGTCCCTTTTCTCCTCCATCTTGCTATCGTCCTGACTCCAACATGACGAGTTTAACCGGAGTCATTCAGGCCACTCCCTACATGTTTTCAAACATTTTGTTTTTCTTAGTTCTTTTCCTTTATTTCTCTCCTCCACCATTTTCCCCTCCGATCCTGATTTTCTTTCTCTTTCCTTCTATATTTTACCTCTCCCTTCAAATTCTTCTGTTGTTCTTCTTGGAGATGAGGAAAACATGTTTTTCCTTCCACTCGTTCAATACCTGTTTGTTTGAACACCAGTCGTAAGGACTAGAGGTCTGAAGCGATACAAAAAATATGAAAATTGTTATTAAAATAACCGCCATGCATGGAGGCCCTCCTCCTTTTTCCCCAATGGCTTACGCTTGTGGTCGATTGTATCGTGCCTATTAATTTGTTCACGGTTAAATATCATGTGTAGTACATGAAGTTACGCCTTCTTTTTCAAATATGACTCAATAGTTCGTCAAAGTAATTAAATATGCCCTAGCTTATAACCCTGATCATATGTGCCATTTGCCTACGGGCATACGTAATATGCGTAATTTGTTCCAAAAGTTTCCAGGCTTCTGTTTTCAAGGTAGGTAATTTAAAGTTAGTATAGAGGTGCGTTTCATCGTGAATACTTTATTGTAGTGTAGAGAAAGTCAGTCGATGCGAGCTTGTCTAATTTGTATTTTTATCATTCAGCTCAAGTGCATTTAGCCAGAGGGCAATAGAGCATCGTAACGGCCTTGGAAGTTAGGTGGATTAATGCTCTGGCACAGGAGGTAGTTAATGACTTCGGGGAATAGAATACCTCGCCTGAGTTGAGAATCAGCTATCGATTCTGTCCAACTGATGATTGAAGTGCGTTAATCACAATTGAACTGAATTTTGCATTTCGGAATTGAGAGAGAGGAAAACAGTCATAAAAGCTCAATCCCTTACTTGATGGACGCGTGATCTAGGTGTTATGTTCTCATAATTGAAAAGAATGAAACTCTCTATTAGGTAGGTCTTCTGCTCCGCTTCAAGCAACCAAATATAGCGTGGTTAGTTACGAAATTGCCAATCCCCTCGTACGAAGGATCGTAAATTCCAAGGGAGCAATAAATTGCGCCTCTCTGTGCGATTCATTGTTTCGTTGAATAAATTCGTTTATCTCTTGACCGGTAGAAATTAAGTTAATCTTTAGAAATCTCATTGGTTCTCCTTTTTTTCTATTGTTCGTCGTATTCCATTTTCAATTAGTTGTAATGTATCAGATTTATATATTTCAAGTTTTCCGTGTATTATAAAGAACCTTTAAGGCATCTTTACCTTTTAATATAAAACCCGTAATAAAACGTGAGTAATCAAATTCTTGGAATAACCAATCTCCATCCCGAATGTTTTTCTTTTTTTTCCATTATCCCGACCTTAATTAACCTCCGCTGTGTTACATAATCGGCTAAGAATTTTTAAGAATAATATCTTATCTCCTTGATTGTCTTCTCCCACGCAACTATCCTATGGATTGTATCCGGTACCCTCTTCCCTTTTAACACCATTGATATTATCATGTTTGTTAAATTATTCTTATCAGTCTCAAGATATCCCTTTGTTGAATAACATCAATTCGATTTAAATGGCCCATTTTTGATTTAAACCCCTAATCCTTTCCCCGCTCCATTTTTACCCTTTCCCTCCCGTAGCATAAATCTGGCAATTCTCCTGTCTTCGATACAGCCATTCCTCCTTCAGACAAACGCCCCCCGCGGCCGTTTCCTCACTCCCTCCCGCCATTCCACGGCGCCCTCCTCCCGCAACTCCCCGGTTCCTCTCGTCGGACCTCCCACCGCTGCGGGGTGATGGTGAGTCACGTCCACGCCGCCCTCCAGTCCCATCTCCCCTTTTCCTCTTTAATTTCCATCCACCACTTTATTCACCCCACCACCCTCTCCTCGCCCCCTCCCGTCCAGCATTTCCCCTCCGTCCGGGTGTCCTCCCCCACCCCCTTCCATATTTCTTTCCCTTCCGCCCGGATCCGCTCCCACCCCCCCCGCATCCCCTACCCATCCTCTCTCCCTTAATATCCCCCACACCCTTCGCCGTCCACCGCCCCCGGTCCTCCTCTCGGTGTCCCTCCCTCGACCCCCTCTCCCTCTTTACCCCTCCTCACACCGCTCTCACCTCCGCCCACCCTCCTTTCATCCCCTCAGCTTCAATAATGGATTCCTTGATTGTGCCTCATTACTCACTCAGAATGGGGCATAACGATAACAACCGACCACTTTTCTCCTGGGGGTGGTTCCAGGGTACTCGGGGGTGTTTGCAGGGGCAGGGGGAGGGTTGGGCGAGGAGCAAGAAATGAGCGGGGTGGAAGGGGTTGTATGTGGTGAGCGAAGGGAGGGGCGAGGCGGATGGTCGGAGGAGAAGTGTGGGGAAAAATAAAAGGGCGTGTAAGGGTGTGGGAGATATGGTAAGGGTTGGTGGGGATCTCTCTCTCCGCTGACGTCGCTCAGGGTAAAGAGATCGACCCGTTTCCCCCAGTGTCTCTCCCTAAGCCAAAGAGGGGTGCACGGCCGTGGAGAGCATTGGCCGGTATCTTCTTCCATCGAGTGCCCCGGTGGGACCGGATGAGAAATGGCCGAATTTTCTTATTTGTCTCCTTAATTAATACTATTGGTCGGTAGGCCGCAGTTGATAGAAGGACTGGCTGACTCAGGCAGTGTGTGCGAGACTGTGGCTAAGTGTTTCCGTAAAAGCGTTATGGGTGTCGGGGAGAGGGCGGCATGGAGAGAAATATAGCGCAGAAGCTGAAGGGGTGTGTGGGGAGGTTTAAGGGATAACATAATGCAAGGGTCTCTTGTGTCGGATGGGCTGCGTTCTCGATTTAAGGGGGTTCCATGTGCAGGGGTGTGGAAAATTAGTGATAAGGGATCGTCTGAACTATTTGTGGGCACGGTGAAATTGCTGTGCGTCAAAAAAAAAAAGAACAGTGGGCGAGTAGCCTTTGGGATATCTCTAGATGCGGATAATGTATTCAAATTTTTAACTGCTTTTCTTTTCGTCTTGCTCATTCAGAACTGTTTTAGGGCTATGCGAGAGGCCGCAGGCTAACTGAGTCATAGATAGGAAAGGATATTGGATGTTTTATGCTTTAGGGAATACTTATGATTGCTCATCTGTTTGCGTCATATAACGATGATACAAGAGGATGTTCTTCACTGTCAAGTTATTTTTTACCTTGATAAGCCCCCTGGGGCTCCCATATGAAACTTGTCAATAGCAATAACTTTCCTTAAAGAATTGTTGTCGTAAAAATAGAAGAAGAAACAGAAAGAGTATTCTCTCTTTCAAAATGCAATTAACGAGGTAAATTTTCCCGATTTTTGCTTCAGCATGACTCATCGAGGAAATTCAGTCAGTAAACTGAAATGTTGATAGAGTTCATGTATTTTTCCATCGCAAGTGGCCTAATACTTCGTTAATAAAAGTGATATGCGTGATAATTAAGGGAAAGCATGCGATTTTCTAATGATTTAACCATATTTCAGCGTAACCAATGTGTGTAAGGTCTAAAGTTATGCAGTGTAGAACCTTATAGACGCCAAATTTCACCATTTTATAAAGGATAGAGTTTCGCACCGAAATTTTTCGTTTAAAAAGTTTCCGAAAAAAATTATCGTTTACATTAAACGCAGCAATGACCATTATGAAAATCAACTCAAAGGTACTGCATTGCTGAAGAAATGGGGTATTATTTCTAACATAGTATTCGTTGTCCTATTCGTCATTTTATAATTAAGGGATTTTTGTCATCTCTTTCTAAAATTTCCGCTTGTGATATGGAATGTAATAGCAGTTTTTAATACTTGATAGCTTCTTAAAGACCACGTAATTTGTCGTCAAATTTTTTTCTAGGTTTTAAGCTTAGTTTCAGTTTCAATTTTTAAATTTTAGGCCAAATGTTTGTAAGTTTTGGCAGATAGAAACATTCTTCATATCATGGCCAACACGCTCCGTGGCTATATGGGTCTAGGTGAACCCTGCTGACTCAGGAGAAATCAAATAACAAGTGAACGACCACTAGAGACTATTTTCTACGCTCAAAATATTGTCGCAACATTTTCACATGGAACATAAAATAAAATATTCGCGGTCTGGTATAACAGAGGTGAAACGGGTGACGCGATTCCGTCCTTCACAGCATTTGGAGAGATTTTGTCTCTGCCCCGATTCATATTTCACGAAACCTTTGATATTCTTCATCACTGGTTTGCATACTTTAAAGTTTATCAAGATTTGTATGTGTTTATGAAGTTAACTATTAAAATATTTGTTAATGTAAAAATTATGAATTCTTGCGTTTTTCAATGATTATCTAATTCTTTCTCTCTCTTTTCAGGAACATCGTGTATAATATCAGCCTCTATGATCTGACGGAATTCACCGATCAGGTGAGTTATTATTATTTTATCTCTACACACCGCAATCAGCTAAATTTAAATTTCAAAACTAAATGGTTTTAGATTTCATAATATACTTAAAAGTTATTATAATGTTGTACAATTGCCTCTTTGGATTGTTGTTGGGTCAAAAATGTTTTTATGTAAAATATAGGCTTGGTAATTATTTTTATAGCTATGTCATACCAGTATGTTCTTTATGGATATCTTCTGATGTCATTACTCAATACGAAGTTTTTGTAGTCGTTTTTTGTGAACCAATTGTTTTTACACAATATATTCATACGATTATGGTTGAATGTTAATGAGAATTAATTGATTTCTGGAAGATTACGTTTTGCAAGTTAAACTTGAATTCGAAGCCTATATTTCTCGGCTTTCTGTGATTAAAACCTTGACCTTTGTATTTCAATATGTTATTTTTCTCATACATAGGGCAATACCACACAACAATTTTTCAGAGGTTTAATTTGGCGTTGACCATAGTCTGTATTGGTTCTGGCATCAAAGCAGAAGTTGGTACTGTATTATTAACCTGTTGGAAATAGTTTTCAATGCTGGATGAATTTTCCAACATGCCAATCATATACAGGTCTGTACATGTACGAGTCAATATTATATATATGCGATTCAATCTCTTATGTCAAACAGAATTAAAAGCGTAGCATTGACTTGTAGATTCAAATATACTGCTTACTTCACCAATAGACGGTAACTTTCGAGCGAACAACGCGCTATTGAAATCAATGTTGTTTTAAATGGAAAATATTTTATTTTAATTAATAGTCGTCATCATCGACTGAGTGAAGAAATTGGTTGGCTTTGGAGAGCAAGATATTACTTAAGAAAATACTTCAGGAAACTTACTTAAACGAAAAAACGTACTTCTTTTAGACCGACTTACGGCTTGTGCTTAAAGCATTCACATTTCACCTGTGCGCTGAGAGCGCCCGTGGGAGTTGCTGTCTTCTCCGTTCAACGGTTTGTATCTCAGGAGTCTTGTGTCGCAACGACTCGCATTCATGCGGTCGCCGCAGGAAGTAGGTATCTTTTACTCCCCACGGTCACGGCCGAGTAAACTCTGTAACTCGCACGAAATGTTACGTGGTCAATTGTAGACGAGAACGGGACGGTGTTTCGGAGTAAGTGGTCGGCCTTCTTTTTATAAGGGAGAAGAAACTTTGATGGGAATGAGCTCGAGGGATTGAGCGTTATATGGGCAGTGTGATGCCGCCGCTGCTGCCGTGGGCATTCGAACCTGGTGACCACAGGACTGTGAGTGGACGAGAGGTGGTTCCGCCAGTCGACTCTCTCACCTCTTCTTCTTCCCTCTCTCTCTCTAGCCACCCAAGAATAGCAACTCAAAACCATTAAGATCTGAAAGAGCGCTTTGCAAGTGAACGTACTACATATTATTTTCACGGTTTCTTGTTGTTTCTACCACCCCCATCCCCATACTTTTATTTTCGGGTCTCCTATTGGGCTCTCTCGATAATTACTATCGTTTTCTTCCTGAATCTTTGATTCTACAAGTTCTTTATTGTTGTGCTCGAAAAAATTAAAATCAACCCCAGCGTTGGAAACGGACGAAGCACTTGATACCGCGCGTTCGTCTACCTAGACTCTTTCGATATGACTGATTTAAGAAAGATAGGTCGCTCAAATTGTTTTCGATCGATTCTTACCTTAAGGTTTGAAATGGATAGTTTTCTTATTTATCTCATCCATCAGCAGTGGAAACTTAATTACACTATGCATAAATACGTTATAAATCATGTTCCTGTCGTAATTATTCATTTCAAGTTGAGCAATCCTCGTCCTTTTTCTCGGAGCCTTAGTTTCAAGGTAGTTTGTACGTATTTGAAAGAATTAAGGTGAGAGTTGAGAACAGTGCGCCTTTAATACGACGAAACCATGAATAGAGTTGTATTTGCTTTAATTTTACCTTCGTGGAGTTCGCTCCTCCTTGCTTCGGGCGATATACTGGTACGACAGACCGGTATTACCGCATTATAAGATTTTCCATGGCATCTGATGTATCAGCAGTATAACTTCATTAATGAAATTTGAGGTACTATCTCTGGAAGCTCGTCGTTTCGAAAATCGTTTTATATTTTAATCATAGTCATCCGTCAAGAACCTGGAATCAGTCTCTTTTATTTTTAGAAGCTGGCACTGGAGATTTCTCTTTGATATTCAAATAATTAATAAATTTATTTTGTAAACTTTTATAGTAGGTCTCAATAAAAGATAAGTCCTTTTTAAAAATATGCCTCTCATATCCAAATTTAATCACGAAGCAAATAATATTTCAGTTTGTTGGAAAATACATTTCATTTGACTTTTTGATTTCAACTGCTGCATCAATGCTGTCTTTTTCTCAAATTTTCCTTCAGATCATGCATCAGTACCACTAGAAATATCTAGAAAATTATGGCAAATTACTAAGATGATACTTTAGTCCACTAAAAGACGACGAAATGGAGGAAAAGCTAACAATGTCGAATTGGACGAAATTGGATTGTATGGAAAGTCCTGCGTATAGCAGTTCAAATGCTGAGCACATAATAATATCCTAATTCTAAAAGAAAACAGTCGAATGTATGTCTTTAACGGGAGAACACACTGAAATATACATTTATATCTAAGCAATGCCTCACAATAAGGGCGTGTGGCGGGAGAAGCAAAGCAAAGCCCTTAAAGGATCTGAATAGCACGTGAGAGTAACAATATGGCAGTATGTTAAGTACAAAGGTATAGAAAAGCAGTTCTGAAACACCAAATCAAATAATCACCCAAGTTATGTTAAAATAACTTGTAAAATATTGAATGAGTGTGCTTAGTCATTCTACCTTTCTTAGCATTTTATATCTAAGTAAGAAACACCGACATTGTAATCAATATGCCCAATTTTCATATACTTTTTTTGCAAATATCGTTCGAAAATTAAGACACTTTACGGTGGTGTCGTGACGCATCCTGTCTTATTTCTTCGTGGTTCAATGCAGAGGATGACAAAACTGTAGATTAAACACGATAATCACTTCGATATATATTCTTATTCACTCAATGTTTCAAATCTTCTTGGAGTGCAGTCTTATTAATATATCCTAATCCGTCTTGAATTTGTTATTTATAGTAGTCGGGTCTCCGATCAGCCTCACGTTTGCATCTCAGGCTGTTGATAAAGAAATGAAACTAGTTTCTACAGAAATGTTTCCAAGTACCTCGGCTTTCGAATTTTTGCTACCATCAGAGGTGTGAATTCTAGTCTTCCTCGATTTTTCCTTGGAGTTTTTCGTAGAATCCAGAATCTTCGGTGTCTTACCCAAAAGGCCCGACGTCCCCGAGGATCTGCCTCCCTCTCCGTCTCTTCAAGACTCCACAGGGAATGGATATGCGCCTGAAAACTTATTTACATTAACCCCTTCGGCCTGGAAGTATTCGTGCGAGCTAAACTTTCAAACCAGTCTTCCTCTTTCGATTCGCTTTCCCTCCCCAGCTTCCACCTCTCTCTCGCCGTTTGTGCATTTAGCTATCTCCCGGCGGTGCTGGCGTGGTTCCCGCGCGGAGCGAATCGGCTTAGGGCTCACTCACTCGCACCCCCTTCTATCTCTTCCTCCCACCCCCCGGACCCTCTTGTCTCTCTCTCTCTTCCTCTCACCCGCTCGGTCTTTTTGTGGAGTAATCCCCTTCCCCGGCGCCGCGCGAGCGATAACCGAAGAAAGCAGTCTCACCCCATCTCTCCCCCTCACACATCGCTTCCCTATCTCCCAGCCACCCCACCTTTCCCGTTCACCTATCTCCCGTGACCCCCTCTCTAACGTTCCTTTACTCCTCACCTCAACACCCTCATTGCCTTGTCAACCATCTCATCCTATCATCCCTTCGCACTAGTGTAAAATCTTGGGCAAGTACTTGATTCAATTCTTATTTGCTCTTACACGCTTTTCTCTGTCTCCTCCCCCCTCTTTGATTCATTTCACTCCTCTTTTTCATTTTGTCGGCCCTACCTGCAACTTCTTTTCTCGTGTCTCTCTTCCCTCTGCCCTGCACCTGATTCTCTCTGTCCTTTTCTCTATTTCTCTTCCATGTCCAGAGTACCTACCCCCTCCCATCTCTGCTCCTTTTATCCACACGGGAGATGCCAATGCCCTTTAAGACGCAGGATTCAGTTTCGTATCTCATTCTTAACATCTGTGGCCCCCTCTTTCCATCCTCCTTTCCCTTTATACCTTATTTTCCCACCCCCTCCCTTTCTCTTGTTTCTTTCGTGAGCATCCAGCTCGGTGTACTTGTAGCGATTTTTCGTTTAATTAACCTCCTCTTGCTTTTCCGATATTCATCTTCATCATCTCTCCACCTCTTTTTTATTTCCCTCCTTTCGTATCCCACGTAAATTCCCTCATTTCCTTTACTTTTGATGTTAACTCCTTCGAAATAAAAGGAATTAAATGTTTTTTAGTGGGAAGACATTTTTATAACCCCTTTACAAAATCAAGTTATTGATTAATGAATATATTACGAGTACATTTCCAACTTAGATATCCTGAAATCGCAGGATTGTAATCCAAGTTTTCGATTGTTTCAAATTTACGCATCTAATTCCTCGTATAAATTCGTGTGAGGTGCGTTTATTCCAACTTTCTTTCTGTATTTCTACGGAAAGGCCTACCTAATTCGTTTAGCGGTCTTCATGAAGTCGAAAAATGTTCAATAGTGTCAAAAGAATGACCGTTATTACTCACTGCCAAAATGTTCTCGATAATTTGTCCATGGTTCACCATCGCCCTTGCTCCAATAGCTTGCTACTCCGAGTGTCGCCAATTTTCTTTGAACGTCGGTTAATGGCCATAAATTTTGCTTACTCTTCCTTGTGCAATACCACATTGTTTGTTTATCTTAGTCACCTTCCTTAATCGCGAGTTGTTGGCGTCATTGCGAGGGATAGAAATACCTCCCAGTCATCCTTTGATATTAGGAAGCAATTTTTACATGTCTCTCTCTGTCCCATCGGGGCCGAATTTACTGTTTGTTATCGTGTCACGTCGTTATCCCTTAATTTTACGAATGAATGGGTCGGGATTATTTTTTCCTTTTACCATCACCATGCTTTCCCTCAAAGACAGAGTGAAAGGCTTCACAATTGTTATTAGGCTTGATCCTCATTCGAACGGTAATTCTACACTTCTCTCGTCTCCTCTCAAATGTGTTTCTTTCTCTTATTATCCATCTGCAATTCTCTCCCGCCCTAGAGCAATTTACTCATATCTTTGTTCCTTGATTATCTCGCTCTCGCGTAGGGTCATTATTTCACCGTGATGCGATTCAAAAGACTTTTTTAAAGACCTTTTCTGTATTTCTCTCCAAACCTCGTTACATTTAACCTGCCTTAGTGTGAGTTGAAATACTCGTGTCTCCCCAGTTCTCTTTTTCTTCTTTGTATTGTATTCAAACCTTCCTATCCTAATTGGTCACTTACTTCATCAAATAAGTGCAATTTAGTCTTAAATATCCATTCATTTCCTATTTTTCAACATGTTTTCCCTCTCCTCTGATAGTTTTTTTTTAAGTGTTTAAAGATCCTCATGGCATCGATTTTAAAGTTTTATGAGGTTGCCTCAAACGTATTTCATTTGCCACCAACGCTTCAATTACTTTAGCAAATATATGCGGCATCCCTTTAACATTTAAATAACACTTCAAACCATGTATTATCATTTCTTCATGTTTGAAATCGTCTTTCTGGGCTAACCTTTTTCGTCCACAGTCTTGTACTAATTTGTGTTATTTCCTGACTCAAAATTCTGAGTGCGCAATCTGTATTTATATGCTATTTTATTCTGCCTTTTACATTCTTCCATTGGCACTCAAAGGCTCTGGTACATACTCGAATCTGACAAAACTCTTTTATTGAATACGTGCAGGGTGACGGATCCCGGTTATCTTTCTTTTATCCCAGCCATCCACACCACATAAGATGGTGCATCACGTCTTTTCGCCATTATTTCCTCACTTCTCTCTTCCGGGCATTATTTTACCCGCGCCTCTTTCGCGGACGAGGAGGGCATTCATCCCTTCTCTATATCCCTCCCAGTCCGTGCCGCACACTCACTCCCCTGGCCCGTCCTGTCCTTTTTCTCGTGGGCGCTCCTCACCGACAGACAGCACAGACTCCCGTCGACGTTGCTCGTCCACTTGGCGAAAAAAAAATAAGACGCCTCTTGTCTTCTCCCCCCTCTCCTCCTTTGTTTTGAACTTTCAAACGCCATTACCGGTGACTTTTTTCAGTAAGATGGGGGGTGAGCGAAAGAAAGAGAGCAGTCTCTTCCTTCCCCTCCTTTCCTCTTCCCCTTCCTTTTTTCTCTCCTCCGTTTTTCTTGCTTATTATTGTCGTCACATCTTTTTCGTTGCCTCAGATTGTCCTGTCTTTTTTTGGTGGAATGGGCAGTTGGAGATGACGCCGCCCTTGTTTTTAAGAATTCCTCACCGCAGGGACACCCACGGGAAATGGCAGGCTATCCTCCAAGAAAGAGCAGTCTGTGCCGAGTATTGTCATGACCACCCCGGACGGTCTAATTACCATTTCCGACTCCTTATATCATTGGCGTTGGCTGAGAAAATTTTCACTCAAACCTCATGCTTTCTGTCAGCTTTCATTATTACACTGACACTAGTTTATTTGTTCCAATTTCGGATTTAAATCTTCGTCTTTGAGCCATGGGCTATAGAGTGAACATTGCTAAAGATTTGAGCGCCTTTTCTGCGCTTTACATGTAAATGAAGTTCATTATCCTCAAATTCTCAACATTTTTGATATAAATATCCGGATTACAGTTTCCATGTAATTTTTTACGTTTCCACTTCCTGTAGTGGAATTATCGTCTTCTCCGAAAATGTCTATTTAATGTCTGGAGCAGCGTTTTAGGATATAATATTTTCATGTCGTTTTCAAGAATTCCAAAAAATAGCGTTATCCCTCTCACCTCATAAAATGTCGTATCTGATAATCTTTTGTGAGGTGGTATGCGAATCCATCACCCACGGATAAGAATCATACTGCTGCCCAAAGGGAGAAGGAAATGCGCCCTTTCGTGGTAGAAGCTTCCCATCTTGAAGTGTTTCACATTTTAGCTGTACACGGGAAGAAATAAATTTCGTATTCATTCGATCTCTTACTCGCATTTCCTCTTCTTTTGTGTGGATTCAACTCTCATTTTCCGAATAGTTTTAAGCTCTTCACAGTGATTCTCCGTCGAGACTGTTTAAAGTCCTGTTTAATCCGTGATAAAATTCTTCGACAGAACCTTGAAACATTTTCATGTAGCTCTCCGCACAAATCAGTTGCTTTCAACACTTGTCTTTTTCCATCATCATCATAACGTGTATGACGCCTTCGCTCAGGACTGCCTGGATTGTTTGAGTGGGCATTGAGGTAATTTTACGAGGGGAGGGGTTGTATGCAATGCGCCAAGAAAATGGAAGTCGCCTTTCCTCTTCTTCGTGACATTCTCCATTTTTGTATTTTCGAAAGAAAGAGAAAAAAGGGTTCGCGAGATACTGATAGATTCTCGAGTATCCGCTCAGTCGACAGCATAATGGAATAACTGCGATGGAAATTTATTGCTCCAAACAATCATAAAATGAATTTATTATTTTTTTCTTTTCCTTACCAGAATGGGAGTTGAGGTGGAGGGAGAGATTTCCTCCATCCACCCCACCGCTTGCTCTCTCCTTAAACTCTTATGGGAGGTTAAACTCGTAGTAATCTAATTCTGTTGCCAATGGCGGACGCGCCAGGCGGTCTTCGGGAGGCCCTTGCATCCACTATCTTCCCCTCTCTCACGTCCTCCAATCTCCTTCCGCATCTCCCCCTCCACTTGGCCTCTTCCTTCTCCCCCAAACCCCACTCTCGTCTCCTCGCCCGCCCCTCTTCTTTCCTCCTACCTTCCCTCCCTCCGCCCCACTCCCCCCATCCATTCCCCCTCTGTCTCACTCTCCCCCCTCCTCCACTACGTGATGACTCGCCCTCGCCCCACAGTTGACGAGACCGGTTTGACGACTCCTCTCCCCTGGCGGAAGAGTTGGCCCGAATGGGAGGAGGAGGATGGATGTTGGAAGGAGACGGAGAGGAGAGGCGAGGATGATGGCGAGAAAATGAGAGCAGGATGGTGGCCGCGGAGAATCAGTGTGTACTATGCACTCGTATATCATGGAATAATAAGGATGGGACCGGTCGACGGAGTTAAGTCTGCATCAGGAATTGTTCACTGTGATCGGGGTGGCCAAATGCTCTGAAAAAAACCGGCGCCCGTTGAATCGTCCACGTCATCAATTCCTTACAAATTTAAATCGAAATACGTACTACGTACGAAATACAAAAGGGTTGACAAAGCTTACTCCTGGAGCGATTGTTTTATTTTTAGCTCCTGGGTAAACGGCTATCCAAAGTGGGATCCAAATGATTTTACGAAATACTCTATATCATAATTAAGTTGTACTCTCTCCTCTGCCTTCCCTCCTGCAATGACCAAATAATATACCCAGGTCTCAAGAAAAGTTTTTATGCTATGCTGACATTTTCTAAGATCTTTCTATCTCAGTAAAGAAAAACAATGCTTCAAATCCTACATGGTCGAAGGGTCAATATAGATTTATGTTCGAACATAATATTCGCGATGGATAAACGAGTAGAGCGCAGGGAATGGATAATATAAATTCATTCTCGAAGTGGAGGAGAAGACCATTTCATTAGGACGAAGTCAGAAGGAAAAGGAAGGTGAGTCGAGGGAAGAGGAAAGAGAGGAAGAAAAGGATAGGAGTGGGAGGAGTGTGGAGAGACAGAAGAGAGAGGGCATTGCCGGAGGAAGGTGCTTGCTCATGGCTATGCGAGATGAGGGGATGGGGAGGAAGATAAAAAAAGGGGGAAGAGCTTGAAAAAGGGAATGGGTTGAAAAAAGAAGAGACGAGAGAGAGAAAGAGGGAGGTCATTGAAGGGGCGGGAGTGAAAGGAGGAGAGGCTTGCGTTCCGAGTCTCCGAAGAAGACGATGACCTGCCAAAGCCTCGCCCTTCTTCCCTATCCCTTCCTCCTTACTCTCGGCCCACCACTTCTCTCCTCTTGAGTCATTATTCAGTATTCCTTTCTGCACTTTTCTTTTCTAATCCTTTCAAGTTAAGAAGGATCGCTCTTCGAAAGAAGTAGGTGGAAGTAGAATCCACAAAGGTTTATTTCTATGCATTTTCATGGTTTTTACCGTACAAACCGCCCTCCAGTGCCTCTCGTGTGTTTTTTATCCTATAATGCTGTTTTCGTTGATAAGTGTGGTCGATTATGACTGCTGTAAGTGCCGTCTAGTGGAGGAAGGTGTGATATGAGAGATCTGGAGAAGTTGTTACGATCATTGATTCAGTGTTTCTTCGGCCATGCATGAACAGCTATATGGACTACTTTACAAGGTTTGATTGCAGCTTTTACAATAATGATGAAAATAGTGAAACAAACTTGATCGAAAAATCACGATTTTTTACGTTTCTTGATTATAATAAGTTGATTAAAGATAAAATTATTTGGCTGAACTGGGTAATAAGTGACCAACATTTCACATTAGCAAAATTGTTCAGGATGCCTCCTTGTAAATTTGCTGAATAAAGCGCGCAAAATATAGGATTTTCTCGAGCTCTTAGTATTAGCTAAACTCAAGAATCAATAGTAAATGGAGTCAGTCTTGTATTTTTATTTTAGATTCTGAAAATTTAGCTCAGTTTTTTCTCGGTTGATAATTCGTTTATTGCCTTGAATAGAGAACTTAATTAAATACATTCTTAAAGTAGAGAGTAAGTTGAGGGTTTAGTAGTCATATTGGATTTGGATGAAGTGGTGTCTTTAATTTTTCTAAATATTTAGCTGTTCCTTTTGGAGTTGATAGATTTAGGATGTTCTCTAATTGCTATCTTAAGCCCAGCGTGGGATTCTAATGGTGACGTTACTGAATATTAATGATCGTTTCAAGGGCATAGATTGTCTTATTTGTTCAGTCGTGACTCCTTAGGAGTGTGGACTGGTTTCTGGAAGAAGTTCGAATATTGACCGGAGCTGAAATTTCTCCGCAGTCGATAACTATAAAATTCGCGGTTTTCATCTTCCGCCTTTCATCTCATTGGAATGGATTGCCCCTAAATGATCGTAGACGCTTGTCGTTTCCGTCTACGTTGCTCTGATTCCTGGGATTCTTTCGCAAAATCGTTTTTCAATTACTTTCCGTATCTTTCATACGATCATATTCTCCCGTCGTTGCCGCACGATGAAAAACAATTTATAAGAACGCATAGTTCCACGAATTCCTCCAAAAAAATATCTTTGATATGCGATAAGCGGCGGCGCCTGAAAGCTTTGTAGTGGTGGCAATTTGCCGAAGATAGCATCGTCTAAATTCATAGATTAATTTTTGCTATCAATAGAAGGTTTTATGTCTTCTTCTTCCGTCAAAATCTTCCGTGGAAATTTTATGAAATCTAAGTTTCGTTGGACCACAATAGGTCGTTCAATCAGCTTTTTCTCGTAATGACAATTCGCCATCTATTTCCTTCGGTACATATAATAACATATAATATATATACCGAATAGTATAATACACTGACAACATTTAATTAATAATTTAGCTATGCCCGACTCGGCGCTGTCCAAAATGTGTGGGGGATTGAACCCTTGAAAGCAGGCAGCTTTTTAAAAATAGTTGTCTTTTATAATGTAATGTGTGTGCTTCATGAAGAGAAAATATGTGAGTTGATGTGAATGAGTGTGAAATATTTTATGTGAAAGAATGCCATTCGAAATTTATGATATGAAAATTAGGCCATTAGCCGTGATTTTCCAAAAGGGCTAGGTTAATGACCAAGGAAGGAAGCGTAATATTTAGGTCTTTAAGTCTCTAATATTTCTATTCAATCAGTTGAAGATGGGTAAAACTTCCCGGGGTGCACTGGCAAATTTCCTTTCACAAGCTAGTTTAATACTATTTCAGGATGAATTTCAATTTTCCTGCTACGACTTGTACTTTCAATTATACATCAAAGGGATGCAGTGCAGCCGTTATTAATTATTTCATTTTGGAACAACAGTTTTGTGTCAAAATAGAAGAAATTCTATTTGAGAAGAAAAAAGTGACACGTGGTCTTTGATTGTTTTAATGGAAGTACAATGGGAAAATTAATTCTCTCCCTCTCTCTTTCTATCTCTCCTCGGTTTATCCTTTCTGTGGGCAGCTAGTTTTTCCCAGAATTTGGAGCGGCGGCACGATGAAAATGTAATTGCTAAAGCATTAGTTCATGCTGAGAATGGAGGAAAATAGAGAGAGGGAGGGATACAGAGTAATTTCGCGTCGGGAGGAGGGGGTTTTTTTCACCGCGCTGGGAAGAAGAGGGTGTTTCTCAAGGCCTTTACCGACCAATGGAAAATGGAATTGGAGCCAGTGTCCGCCCGCAGCGAATTAGAACGTTGCAATTTTTCTGAGTGCACCCTTGTCTTTTTATTCCGTCGCCATGCCGGTTTTATTTCGGGAGGTATCTTTCACCGGAGGGTGAAAGAGAAGAAGAGGTGGCGTGTGATGATCTTTTCTCCCACCCTCCAGAAGGTTTCCTTCCCGACGCTCGAACGATTGTTTAGGGTGGCAGCACGCACATCTATTGTGGGCGGTAAAATGGCGTCACCTTTACCCACTGCCCGGAGACCGTGTCAAATTTTTCGAGATTACATCTGTAGCTGGGTGGGAGAGAAGCAGTGGAAAAACGAGAGTTTCTGATCGCCATGCGATCCTATCGTCCATGATTTCGTTTTTTTTATTTCATTCCGGAAACCGTTTGTGGTTAGTCTAAGCTGGATACCGCGGCGTCTTATCTTGTTTTGTGTTTCACAAATTTTTCATTTGTTTGCTGCTCGTTCACAATCCGCCCTGCTCCCTTTGATGCTTCCCTTTGATAAATTGCCAAAAAGTGGCACAGTTCGTTAGGATTTTGTTGTATAGGCATACACAATCTCGTGTTTCCTTATTGTTAGGTAGTAGTCAGTTGACACTTAAATTTCATTCCATGAATAGTATTTCATCCAAAATCGATGATTACGAGATGGTATATCGGTCCAATACATGGAATTACAAAGGCCATTTTGTTTTACAGAACTCCAGGCGGCCGTCAGTAGCCGCCTAGCTTGCGTATGCATCTTGTAGCATATGCCCTCACTTTTTGTCTAATGGTTGTCGCTTCGATCAAGCCGTGGCGCTGCATAGGAGGAGGGCCGTAATAACCCGAGCAAACAGTTCGACTGGAAAGAAGAAAGACAAGCAAACAACTTCAATAATCAATTATTCGCCGTGTACACAGGCATGCCCGCCCATATGTGCCCGGAGGTAACGCAGGCTCCGGAGAGGATGAATCATGACCTTCAAGCGTGCATTGCCGTCATACACCGTATGTCGGGAGCAGATACATTCTCTTGAGGAGGCTTATTAATAGGACGTTTTAAAATTTAACAATTTTTGTCGTTTTTTTTTTGTCGCCCCCTTCACTTCCTCGTAGGTTGCGCCACCCCCTTCCTCCCCCCAGCTTTGCCGTGGGTCGTTTTCAATGCCTTACTAGGCAGAGCGCAGAAGTCTACTCACCGCCGTGCATTAACTGCGCCCCTGATTCATTTAAGTCCTTAAACGTTCACCTCGATGCGTTCGCTCCCTTCCGTCCCACGCCCCTCACCCTCTCAAACCCACCTCTTCCTCACCCTGTCTATGGGGAAGGGGCGCTGTGGAGTTTGTGGGGAAGGGAATCGATTCGGTCTCTCCCAGAGAGAAGTAGGAGGAGGAGGCGAAGCTGCTTCTGCTGTGGAGGGCGTCTCGCCCCCAGCTGGACACTCACCGCCCTGAGGGTTGCTCCGTGGCGGTCGGGGTGCATACGGGAGAGTGTAATGAGAGAGGTGTTTTCCTGACAGTTAGGTCGTGGGGACGATGGTTGTTATGACGAAGAAACCTTTCAAAAACTCCTGCTCTCAGCGAATATCGAGGAGCAAACATCTATTGCCATGAAAACACACAAACTCGTGTCCACTCGTCATTGAGAATCCTTGGCCTGCTCTTCCACTGAGATAAATAAATTATTATATGCTTGACAACCTCTATATATTTAGTACATTAGACTCTGCCCTCCGTATCGGCTGGTCTAAGTTCCGAATGTAACACATGTGATCCAGTGTTCGTATTCGTAAACTCATAAAGGAGTTCCTCCCTTTCACGTTTTCATTCACGAATCCTCTCGCCACTCCCAAGTCAGCAGTTAATTTAGTCGATATTGACGCTACGGCCTGTAAACCGATTTAAACAACACCCATGGTCACCAAGGAGGATGACTATGAATCATGTCAAAGCAATAAAATACTTTATGAGGTAATATCGTATATCGTACGCAAGATGCCTTAGAAAGCCACAATAACCGAATACTTAAGCCAAGGGATTGTTGGGAATAATATTTTGATGCAATATGATGACATGGAACTTAGATTATTAGGAAAGATCAACAGAATGGATTAACACGCTTATAAAGACAATATATGGGCGTGTATGCATAAAAATATATATTCATTCAAACACAGAAACAGGTATAAGGAAAGGGGATAGGAAAACACATAATAGGCGAACACCGGACGTGTGGGGAAGGGATTTTGAGCAGATCACAAATGTAAAAATATTTCTTTAACAGGGATTTGGACAATATTTACATATATATATATATATATATACATATATATATATATATATATATATATATATATATATATATATATATATATATATATATATATATAGAGAGAGAGAGAGAGAGAGAGAGGAAAGGAAAGGAAATATGCCCCGATGAAATAGAAAGGGCATTGAAGGAGATGAAAGCAAATAAGGCCGTAGGGGTGGACAACATTCCTGTAGAACTGTTGAAATGTTTAGGAAAATGTGGGAAGAAGGCCCTATATGGACTGATGCGTAGTACCTATGAGGAAGGAATCCGGCCGGAAGATTTTGTGAGATCAGTGTTAGTTCCTATTTCGAAAAAGGTAAAGGGTACATCATGTGAGGATTACAGACCAATAAGTTTGATATCCCATGCAGCTAAAGTTATTCTCAGGATCATCAAAAAACGGATAGAAAATAAGGCAAATGATCACTTAGGGGATGATCAGTTTGGGTTTAGGAAGGGGAGAGGTACGCGTGATGCCATTGCAGTAATGAGATCACTAATTGAGAGGAATATAGAATACAACCAGGACGTATTTGCCTGTTTCGTAGAATTCGAAAAAGCGTTTAATAGAGTGAATTGGGAAAGACTAATGCCTGCATCGCAGAAAATAGGAATGGATTGGAGGGACAGGAGTTTGCTCCGCAACTTATAAATGTCTCAGACTGCTCAGGTGCGAGTGGGGAACGGAGAGTCCGGATGGGCAGTGTTAGGAAGAAGTGTAAGGCAGTGTTGTCCATTATCACCGGTGCTGTTCAACGTATATGTAGAGGAAATGATTAAAGAGGCATGGGAAGAACTGGAGGTAGGAATGAAAGTCGGAGGGGAATTCGTAAAATCGGTTAGGTTTGCTGATGACCAAGCATTAGTTGCTCAGTCAGCCAAGGGGTTGCAAGCATTGCTGAGTGAATTGGAGGTTCAGTGCGATAAATATGGGATGAGAATCAATATCAATAAAACAAAGGTTATGCGATTTTCCAGAAAGAAAAAGGCTAAGCTAAATATTAAAATAGGCGGGGAAAAAATAGAGCAGGTAGAACAGTTTACGTATCTCGGAAGTGTTTTAGACCAATACGGTCAAAGTGGTAGGGACGTAAGGAGAAGAATTGCGCTAGGCAAGGAGGCTTTCTCAAGGAGGAGGGAGTTAATGACGGGGACGTTGAGGAGGGAGGTTAAGAAAAGACTAGTAAAAACTCTGATATGGAGCGTAGCTATGTACGGCGCGGAAACGTGGTCACTGAAGCTGGAGGATAGACGTAGATTGGAGGCTTTTGAAATGTGGGTGTGAAGAAGAATGGAGAAGGTGAAATGGACCGAAAGGAAAACAAATGAGGAAGTACTGGAAATGGTGGGTGAGGAGAGGGGTTTGTTAAGAGAAATCCTATGGAGGCAGGAAAAATGGATGAAAGGTGTATTGAGCGGTAGTGGAATGTTGAAGAAGGTAATAGAGGGGAGAATGTTGGGCAAGCGAGGAAAGGGCAGGAACAGGATAGGGATGTTGGACGGGATGAAGGGAGGAAGGAAGTACGCGGAGATGAAGAGGGACCCGATGTAGATTAGGCTGCTGGATTGGGTTTTGTTTGGAGTTACAAAATGTGTTTTTGATAGTAGTGTCCATCCAAAAACCTACCTTAACCGGTAGATTACGTAATAATAAATAATATATATATATATATTAATATATATATATAAAACTTAGACAGCAACACACAACATGAGGACACATAAAAGGAACACTCACATTTCTTGATAATTTCCACGGAATCGAGCTCCGTCTTCCTCGGAAGATTAGTTAGGACTATATATATATATATATATATATATATATATATATATATACTTATATGGGCGTTTATTCTCATTCGTTTGTTGGCGCTCTCTTGATTTTTTCTTCCTTGGCCATGCTCATCGTTAGCCGGAGTTATATTTCTGTAACGCGGACAGATGCAATCGAGAGATACCAAAGATGCGTCTCTTTCCTTTTAGTACATTAATTATTTATCGCTGCAACTACATATTGTCCTTTGGACTTTTATTATGGAGTATGGCAGGTCGAAATTAGAGGACCAATTATGAAGAATACGAAATAAAATTCATTTTATATGAAGTAGACCTAGGGTAAGACAGAGAGCGAAGTATGATAAATAAACATAGTTTGTTAAGCAAAATTAAATAGCCTTAAGATTAATAATTTAAGTTGCCTAAATGATTATTTTACAGATTACTCCCTTCTAGTTAAACTAAATTTTTTCTATTTTATCCGAATCTAAGACTGGCTTATACGTCTTCTGAAAATCTTTTCAGTGGGAGTAAAGAGTGAAATAACGGCTACATTATTTTCCAAGTTTGCAAATCGTAATCTTTTGCTCGCGGAGTAGGTCATTGTGTAATACAGAAATTCAACAACGGACGACATTTAATAAATTTTAACACGACGAAACCTGTTGAATGGTGAGTTCTGCAGTAGACAATCATTTTAAAATGACTGAACCTTATTATAAGGAATCCTATTTAACAGTGACTTTAGAAAACTGAAAATAATAACAGGGTTTAGTTAATTTCATCACGTGTCATTAAACAACCAAAAAATAACCAGTTACGGCAACTTTCCAAGATTAAAGGAAAGAATAAAATGTTCCCTCTATTTCCAATAGTACTTAATATTCTGGTGCGTTCATTTTCACCGTTTAGGTTTTAATTTTCTTGGTTTCAAATTAGGTATTGAATTGTATTTTGAGACCATTTTCAGTATCCTTACCTGTATATGTGGAACGATTGTAACTAACTTACAGTCTATAATCAATTGTTTATCAAGTGGGTAGGCCTCCGGTGCCTCGGTGCCTAACAACAAAAATATGTTTCTATGCGGAATTTTGCTCTAAAATTGCATTGAATGATATTTCAAGCAATAGAATGAGAGTCGAAATACACTAATATTTTATTACAATTCAAAATCTGAAAAATTCTCGGTCCAAAATGAATTACCGTGAGTTAAAATGCGTGTAATTCCTACATTTAATAGGAAAATATATAGGACCCGAGGAGGCCTACATGTATTTAAGTGGCGCGGACTTTTACGATTCGTTACCGTAAATTCGATTACTTTTACAGGCCATTGCGGTGAACTGTAATTTGCAGTTATCAAATTTTGGAATTTTCAAGTCATGCAGTGAATTGTTGTGAATTGTTTCAACCTTCATACCCTACATTTGTTTTCTTGACATTGCAACTGACGCACTGTGTACTCATGTAATTTCTTGGAAAATCATCTTTCCTCTGAGCACTTGGATCATTCATCCTTCACGTGTGCTGCGCGTTTCTGTCGGCGGCTTTTCAGTGTGAAACTTCTGGTGAAAATCCAGCCCTTCACGTTCACTCATCTTGAAAGTTTGTCCCTCTCACCCATCAGACCCTTTACGCCCTTCCATAAAGGTCCCTTGACCCCGAACGAAGGAGCTCGGGTATAGGCGCCCTCCTTCAACGAAATGCGGCAAGCGCAAGGAGCGAAGCGGGGATTGGATTGAAGAAGGGCGAGGGAAGGCGTCGCAGGGGTGGGAGCTGAAAATTTGGCGTGGGTCGAGTAGGAGAGAGGGAGATGAGGACGTAGAGTGGAGGAAGGGCATCACTGCATTAATCCAGCGGCGGGAACACTCTTAGAATCGATCCCGTATATACATACGTAGTGCCGTGGCTATACCCAATGGCTTCGTTCGTTCCTTATCGCGGAATGTAACACCGTGTCTGAAGGAAAATCCCTCTCTCGACCACCCCGCTATCCCACTGCTCACCCGCCCGCCCATGCCCCTCCCATCAACCCCCTAGTGCCCCCCTTTCTCTTCCCCCGTCATCCGTTCTCCTCTTTCCCCCGCCAATTGCGATCTCCGACGAAGTTGTCTAATTGCAAAGCCGGAGCAAAACAACGAAAAGGTTTCTGGTGGCAATGCCTTCCCGCATTCCTTCGCCTCCGCCGCCTCTAACTCTTATCCTCCTAACTCCATTCCTCGGAAGCCTGTCGACGACTCGTTTCCAATCCCCCACCTCTGCCTCTATCCCTCTCTCTCTCTCCGTCGCACACTCTCGCGGGTTTTTTGCTCCCCCACACCCCTTCTTACTTCTTTAATCTCGGAGAAAAAGTATCTCTCCTTCCTCTCCCCTGCTCCGTTATCAGCCAGACTCTTGCATTTTGATGAGTCGCGCCGCTTGTAAGTTCCTCGCACAAACCTTACCCATTGCTCTCCCTCTATCCTAACCCTCCCGATGCCTTCGTTCCCTCAAAACCTTTTCCTCCTCCCTTAACTCTTAATCTCCTCGCTCGCTTTTTATCTCTTTCCTCTCCGTTTCCTCCTCCCGTGTCTTCGGCTTCGTTGGACGTCTGCTTGTAGCCGCGTCTGCAGGCGCTCTTTCCGAACAAAAATGCTAGGTTCTCCCCACCATCCGCACCCACCTTCCCACATCTTCTCTGTCCCCTCTTCTCGCGTCCCACCTTCTCCTATCTCTCTCTTTCTCTCTCCCCTCTTCCGTGATATTAAACTTCCCCATGCCTCTACACCGGGAGTCAGCCAGCCACCCAACAGAGAGAGTTGGGTTTCGACGTCTCAACTTGCACCGCTTCTACGGCGAGGCCCGAGGGCAACGGCAATTAGTGCGGCCAACGACTTTTTCGTTTTGGAAAGAGTCCAAAAACAAACGTTCTAAGTTTTCTTCTCCCCCTACCACTCCACCGATCAAACGGGAATTATCGTGCATGAACTTATTTTTATTGTTGATGCCGTGTGGTCGCTTTTCGAAGGAATTCGCACTCGAGATGAAAAGTCATTCAAATGTGTTAGGTTATCATTGAGGGAAGTGTAGGATATGTCAGGTTTAGTACCTCTAAATTAATTCTGTGAAATCAAATTGTAAATTATTTCGTATAAATACAATGACATATACATTTCAGGACCGATTTAATTGATTGTTGTGTGTTACCATTGTATATTATTCTATTGGTTCACCTTCATAAGTGTTTCTAATTGCTGTTATTTGTAATTGTGTATTATAGAACGAACTTGGGTAAAGAAATGTTTTATAATGTTTACGCACAAAAATCTGTATACTAATGACTTCCTTTTCTCTTCTCTTGCAATCAGCATGGAGCAAGTCAGGTAGGTGAAGTATATGTTTATAGTTATGATATATACATGCCTGCATTATATTCCATCAACTAAAGGCGGCTGGTGAAATAATCGCTTACCGCCACAATTATGCCATATGGCATTAGGTATTATATTGTTGTATTAAATTTAATCCAGTAATGTTGAGTGATATATATTAATGGAAATTCTCTTTGTTAAATATTTTGTTCTCGTTAAATTCGATGTATTTAATACTTGCCCAGCAATGAAATGTATCTTTCAGTAGAATGAAGTTTCAACCGAAATGTGCCTTGTTTGGCGTTGATAAAAATAATGACATATATAAATCCTCGAACGAATTAGTCACACGCTGTGGATGCGGCGTGTGTGAGGTATGGTTTCTGCAGATTTAGTGACGCTTCCCCTTGCATTTGTATTATGTGCCGGGGGTTCGTCCGCATCAGTGGGCGGTAATTTCGCCAATTCCTTTTTGGGCCTTCGGAGGAGGGAAAGAGGCGTGAGGTCCGCAAACAAGGGAACAACCGTCGTTCAATGAAAATTCGCCACCCTGGTTCGACAGCACAAGAGGGGATAAGGGGATTGGGACCTGCTCGAATCGTTCGAGTGGACTATTTAGCACTATTCAAAATCTCCCCAGTCTTGTCCCGCTCCTCTCGGCTACATCCATTCAAGTTCAAGTGCGCGATCTCAGAATTTCTGTCGGCCATTTGAGCCGTCCCAGGTCATCTTCTAAGTACTCTTTGATAATTGCCGCTAGTTCCTTTGTGCCAATTTTTTTTGCCTTAGTGCTGTCGTCGGCCGATGTTTGTCGTGGCATTAATCGAGTGATGCATGGGTCATGCTTTAGAAGCATATCATATGTAATCCCTAGATACTTAAGGGAGGCATAATGCATGCTAGTGTGAAATGGGCATGTCCTGTGTCCGTCATGAATTTCATATGAGGGCTAATCTGGTTATGCAGCGACAAATTTACACCTTGTCATTACTAATTAATTCCGCGATTTTAACTGCTGTATTCAATCATCCTCATCGGCTGGGAGGGCCTAGGAAATATATTTATCTTGTATTTAAATTCCTCTCAAATTTTCAGTGGAATATAATCATCACACTGTTCATTCCTTGCTTCTAGAACAATCGATTAAAAATATTTATTCCATAATTTCAGAATCCAAATATCCGCCTGACTTAGAATCCGCTCTCGTTTTGGACCTTAATTTTTAGACTTGTATGCCCATTTCTTTTCACGAATCCTTTTCCCGTACCGGAAAATTCTTAGACATTTCTGCTGTGTTAAAATGCCACACGCTGGCACGCTGATTGTTCAAATGTGGCGACTGTACACGTATGTGTGCAGGTTGTAGTCAGCCGGACTGGCGACTAAAAATTTGAAGAGGCTCGGGGCAGCTGTTATTGCGATTGCTTTTTCCCAACGACCCCGCTCCTCACTGACCATCGTCGTTCTCTTGTCTCATCAAGTTGGCCCTCCCACAGAGCGCGGCAAGGGGCGCGATATGGTTGGAAAGGGGTGTTCAGATTTCGGGGGTGGAGGGGCGAGGGCGCGCACTCGGGAACTCCGGGCGCTCGTCCCACTCCTCTCCTGTGAACCCCTCTCCACTTTCGACGCACTCCCCCCTTTCGTGACATTCGCCCTTTCCCTTACCACCCGCCGCGACGGCCAGAGAGCGAGCGAGCGAGAGGAAGAGGTGAGGGGGGAGAGGGCGATGATGGGCGCAGAGGCGAGCGCCACTCCGAAACAATGGAGGGGTGTCGTGCGAAAAAGGGGGAAAATTCGCCGAACGCCGCCAGTGGTGCGTTGTGGCGGCGGCAGGCGTCGTCGTGGGGGTATCGAGGGTGGAGCGGAGTGGGTGTCCGGGGGAAGTGTGGGCAGGAGGAGGGGAATAGAGAAATGCCAGAGCGTGTGTAACAGTGGCGGGCGTTAAGAGCGCGCGAGGGGGAGATGGATAGTAGTTGCATGTACCCACCAGGAGAGGGAAGGAGGAGTGGAGGCTCCAGAGGAGGCTTTTGTTTCGCTTCGGAGGTGCGGGCGGGAGTGACGGGGGAGGGTGCGAGGGGATGTGAGGATGGGGTGTCTCCCTGAAAGGGGCGGGAATATGAGAGTGGTGAGCGCCCACAAAGAGTATTCTTTTTTTACTTCGGAGCAGCAAGTGGAGGCCGAGGGGTTTGTGTGCGGGGGGGAGTATTGCGGGGGGGGGGGGCTCCGAGTTCGCAGCGGGGTGTACGGAGAAGAGAAAATGATAATGCATATATGTGTATACGTCGGCAGCACCTTCGTGACGCACGCGTCCGTCCAACCGTTTCCATGGTGCACCTCCGCGAATGGTACCTTTAAAGTCGTAATTTTCCCTGAGGGGCGGACTCGGTGATGTGCACGCTCCTTCGGAGACTCTCGGCCCATTCTCTCTTCTCGCCGCGCGGTAAGAGATCGCCCACTCCGCCCCAAAGGTTAGCGGAGGGAAGTGAGTAAATGGGCAATCGGAGAGGATGCGGAGATGATATACTCGAACCCGAACCGGCGTCTCCACCCCCTTTCGTGCTGACGGTCGTCGCCTCTAGTCCCACCCTCTCACTCCTTTTCTCTACCCGATGCTTTTTCTTCTCTCGCTCATGCGGTATATGGTTTCCTAAGTTCTCCCCATAAAGACTGCTAAATCGTGGATTTTGTTTTGCCTCTTGCCTCTAGTATTTATAATATTAATTTCACGTCGTGAAGCGCATGCAATGTACTGGATTCTCATTCTATGATGTGGGTTTTATGCCTGAGAAAATGAGCCAAACGTTATACGGGTATTATTTTTCTAGGTATGTTACATCGGTTTTTGAACTCCTATAAATATGCTGTCATGTCCAATTCTTTAAGTGAAACCAGTTACAACAATAAAAATAATTAGTGCTCTAACGGACCCAGTGTCATGTTTTTTCCCTTCATTTTCCTGCTGATTTCTTGCCCTTTAGAAGATCTAAAGAAAAAATCTACAGCAAATATTGATTCGTTTTATAAAGTTCAATTTTCTGAAGAGGTAGAACTAATTTCATGTGAACGATAAGTAATTTACAATTGGGTGTGCTATATATAAAATTATTTGGCCCCAGGAAATACAAGTTCGCAAATCCGTGCATGTATATTTTTTTTGTGAAATATTTCGTTGGTCAGTAATTAAAATCAATTTAGTGGAGGTCAATGGCGTAGCTGTGTATTTCATGACCTGAGCTAAATACACGCCCACTGTGTATTCAATTAATGTACATTTTAGCGCTCTAGTCATTTGTGTACTGGTAATGCAGAAACATGTGCTTTGTACACGATTGATTGGCTGATTAAAAATAAAAGACCTCATCTTTAACGTCTTTCTAAAATATTTCACTTCATTTGCAATATATTTTTTTCATTTCTACATTTACTCCAAGTGGGGCTGTGGTGTCTAATGTCTTACCCTAGTCAATGGATGTGTTTAGACTCGGTGTAAAGAGTGCGCATCAAATAGAAATGTTAGCGGGTATCAAAAAGTAGTTTTGAAGGATTTAGCATGATTCATAAGTGGTATGTTATTTTACTAATAATTGAGAAGGTTGTAATATGACGATTTTTTCTCTAAATATTTTTCCGTGAAAACATGAAGTCCAGAGATGTGTTTGGCACCAGGATAAATGCATGTATTCGGAAAAAATGTCAAAGATTTGACGCAAATGATAACATTTTATTGGAGTTCATGTAATAAAGAATTAAAAGTGGAATTATAAAAGCTTCCTCAGTGTGCGTGAGTTAACATTTTAGTTTATACAACTGCGTATGGTTTACCTCTATGTACGAGAATAATTTACTAAGTTATGGGTAATGCCTTATTGCACATTTTTCAGTGAATAAGGCAGTGAGACAAATTACAACGTGGCACTATTTTAAATCATCTCTAGATAATCAATTACACACCCTTTGTTCACCTAGAAATATATTCTCCCCTGCTCATGGCCATCCGAACTTCAGCGCGTTCACTTAAGGATCTCAGCTTCCTTTCCCCTGAAAATTAAGAATTGTTTAATGGCCCGTTTCAGGTGTCACATCCGAGCATTTTCGCCTCCTAGATCGAGGCAGAGCTTCCTTTCTCTCCCACCCACACATACGTCCCTACCCCACCCCCGCATCCACCACAACGTCGATTCCGCCTTTCACGGCACCCCCTTACCTTCCTCCTCTTCTCCTTTCCTTAGAAATTCTCGTCGTTTGGCAACATCTTGTGTGCCGTGTCACATAACCGCATTATCAATCTTCCTTACAATCCTGCTGGGCATTGAGAGTGTAGGGGGTGCGGGGAAGGCAGCGCGTGCACCCTGAGCGCGCCTGAAGTGAGCGACCCGGGGGAAGTAAGGATTCGCCCCAGAGGAGGCGGAAGTCGTTGAAATAGACGCTCCTCCTCGATGGCCTTCGGCTTTTTTTCATCTCTCTTTCTCTCCATCCCTCTCTGCTTAGGTTAGCAGAACAACACGTTAAGGGGTGGAACATCCTGGAGGGGTGATGGATGACGACAGAGAGGGAGGGAGAGAGATGGTAGGGAATCGTAACTTCCCTTTCCAGCCTTACACAATTGGCACGAATCTCTTAAAAAGTGCCCGGTGATGCAAATGGATGTACCTAGGAAATATGTAGGTGCAAGTTTTCAGGCAATGAGCGCTTATTTTACCAAAATGTCCCTTCCTTATACAGTAAGTATCACGTATAAATCTATGTGGCACATGAAGTACCTCGTATAAATAACACCCCGAAACCTGAACCTACTATTTCTTACATATTCTCGGCAATATTCAGTTTGAAATTTCATTGCATAGAGAAATCCTCCTGGATAAATTACTTTCTACGGAAATTAACTTTTTTAAGAGATGATCCGAGTTACGTCGTCAAATGTGTTTGAATGGACCCGGTTAAAATGTTTGGTAACATTAATCCACCTTACTTTTGAATATACATAATTTAAACATTTATGATTTTATTTCCTCGGGAGAATCAGTTTTTGCATGAAGCCGCACGAATGATTAACCAAATATTAATGTGAGACGCTTGTTGTTTTTCAGCCTCTTTTTAATTTGTTACTTGCTACTGGTAATGTAATGTATATTATTGATAAGTTGCGCAGAAAAAATTATGAATCATTCAAGTGAATAGATGTTTTCACCACACATGTAAATAGTCCACCTTCAACTTCCCATCACCCTTCTCGCCTTACGTGCATTCGTGAAGTGTGTTTGCCATTCCTTTGCCTCGGGTATCCAGCCGCCTCAGGGAATACCCACGTTAATAACAGACGTTATGAGAGGGGAAGGAGCAATATGAATTAGCCAATACGAGCCTTAAGGACGCAATAGGGAGCAGGGGGTGAGGACAAGAGAGTGGTGGAGATGGGGATGAGGGGGTTGGTTGTTAATTTCCGGGTGGCCTCTTATATTACAGCTTTCCGCGGAAGGATTATATCATAGGCGAGACTGATAACGGGGCGGCGGAGAGGGTGGCTCTTTGGGGAGGGAATACACATTCGATGCAGCAAGGGAAAATCGTAGGAAAAATGGGAGGAAAAGGAGGAAGGATTTAGGGATGATGGGTAGGGTGGGATTAAAATCGAGTTCCCCGAGGCTGTTATGGAGAGGTATTTTTTTCTTCTTCTTTGTTTTTTTTTTGAGAGAGGCGGATGGAGGGATGGGACGGTGCTAAGCAGGAGGGGGAGGAAGAGCGAGGGGCGAGATCCGATCCGAAGGTAGTCCTGTGGAGAGAGAGAAGCAGAGATAGAGAAAGAGGTCGAGTTAGCGCTCACGTGTGTGTTGCCCGCGCTGCGGCAGGCGGGCGGGCGGGAAAAGCGGCGGCCCCGTGAACCGGTCCGTAATTACAGCGGTGGCATCGGCATTGCGGCTCCGCAAGAAGGTTAAGACTGATGACGACGTGGAGAACCTGAAGCGGGTGCATGTGCCGTTCAGTCACCTCTACGTCCCCCCCCCCCCAACTCTTTTTATCCTCCTCTCCACCGCATCTTCTACGGTCTCTCGTCCTGCCTTCCTCATCGACGGTCCTCCCTCTTCCGTCCGCCCCTGCCTCCTCTCTCATATCCGGCTACGAGCTAGGTCTCTTCTTTTTCCCTCTTCATCCCTTCCCAACGCCCCTCCACCAACCCCCCCCTCCTCCCTGTCCTGCTCCTCAGTCCCCAACCTCTCAGTCTCCTCCTTTCCGCATCGCTTCTCTTCTCCCCACCTCTCCTCCATCATCTCATTCCGAAAACCCCCGTACTTAAGGTTTACTTAAAAACTTTTTCGCCCCGTCACGCGGACGGCTGTGTAAACTCCGAGGGTGGAAGGAGGGGTGGGGTTGGGGGGAGATGAGGAAGATGCGACGTCGAAGTGTATTCGTGGCTTTCGAGCGCGATAGAAGACAGCATGGAGCGTCGGAGAATGAGAGGGAGAAATAAAAATTAGGAGAAAATTGGCCGAGTTTGGAGTTGACGGAATTTTTTATCCTAAAATCCGTGATGGAGGTAACAACGCGCGCATTCGTCCGTGCTGATTGCTCCGGAAGGTGAAAAGAAAGCATGGAAATCGTTTGTTTGCTTTTTATGCCCGGGGATAAATTTTTACCACCAAATAAATTTACTAAAGGTTTTTTATCCTGGTAGTGAACATTTCTTCTCTTGCGCTCGTCTATTTGGAAAATGTCGATTCAAGGCGATCTATACTTTTTAAGCGCACCATTTTTTTATTCCTATTTACGCTTGTTCTCATTTTAAAATTGACATGTTAACTTTTTTATGATTTTCCGATAGAGCAGGAATTGATTGCTATCTGAATTAGTGACTTATTGCATGCCCTAAGGTTGTATTTCCATAAATATTTATTGGTTCCATAATACCTTTGTGCATGGGCTGATGAGCTCAAATACAACATATCTCATTGATTCAAACGGTTAACCAGGCCTCTGTTAATATTTTCCCGGAGTTATTGCTCACAGAAACCGACATTTCAAGTTTGTTCAGGAATGCACTCATTAGTTTTGGTGTGGCTTCAATACAAACACGGAAGCTTATTTCCAGTCACGTGAGCATTGATGCACGAAATCACTCCATGAATTTATCTATCCACACACTCTTGCTGAAAGTTATTAATAAACGCGGAACTGATATTGGCCTCATCTTCATCGCAGGACCTATCATTCGGGCAATATAACGGGATATGTCGGGCTTTAAATAAATAGTCTTAATTCTAAACCCGAGCAAAATTCATTCCGGTGTAATTCGTCGTTCACGGTAACTAAATGTGGGCATTCAGCTTGAAAGGCTTCCTTTTCCGAAGGATATAGTTAGTACACCACAATTTCTTTCACCCAAACTCTGGAATGTATAAAATACCAAAGCTAAATTAAAGCTACGACTGTGGTACTTGCTAGTGGATATGCGCTAATGTGCCTTTTTTATGAATTTTGTATCTCTCAGAATTCGTAACAGGGCCTCGGCCCTTCATCCGTTCCCTTTCCGCTTGACCTGTTGCAATTACCTTTCCTTTTTTCTTTCCCCATAGCCAGACAAACTCACCTCTCCGTTCTCATTTCTCCAGTTGTCTTCTCGCCCTATTACATGACACCATCCTCTTTTCTATTTCCTCCCTTTTGGACTCTTACTATCTCTCGTCGCCCATTATCCGACGGCGGTGCTACGTTTTCTAAAACTTCTTGACGTTCGGGCTCGAAAGAATTTATTACTTTTTGCTGGCCTTCCTCATCACTTTTCGCTGTGACCCACCCTCCCCCTCCTCCTTCGCCGCCTTCTGTCCGTCTCTTTCGTTACGGCCTTACGCCGGTATTTGTTTCCTTCCTCCCGATTAAATCCCCACGTAATCTGAATTATATCTCTACCCTCTTTCCTTCTATCTCTCGCATTCCCGCTTCCACACGCGCTTCCCTTTCCACCCTTCTATCTCGGCCACATACACACATGGGTGCGCGTTCAGTTCTAAGCATCAGCTTTCATTAATCCCCCTTTGAAATCTCGTTCCAACCCCCTGCACCTTCTCCTCGTGTCCTTTTGATCTCACCCGATTTTTTCATGCTGCGCCACTCCCATTAAATGGTGAGACAAATACATAGATAAGAGATAGAGGGAGAGAGAACTACTCCAAGTTGTGCCCGTAGCTCGCCTATTAAATGCAATGTTGTAAGGTTGCGAATTTAACATATCTCATTGATATATCGATTGGTCGATTAGTTTAGTCGGATGATACTTCTGCTTAAAATATTAGGTTCTCAAATTCGTAAAAAGTGAAGGCAGTGAAATAGAAGTTACCTACCTGAACTCTATTTTCAATCTCAAAAACAGTTTTCTCGTCAAATTACTCAGACGCTTTGTTTCCACTCATACGAACTATAGTATAGCTCTCTTACAGGTGAGAGATATGCATTTGGTCTCTTGGGTTTACGAGCTGTAAATTTACGCTAAGTTCCGCATTTAGTAGCGTGGGTCTTATCTGCTGGAGATTGCAGCGGTTAATTGCGTTTTTGTTACCAATTTGCTCTCGATATTGCAAGGTACGTTATCAGAAATTCTTTTTCATTTTCATCGATGTCTATAATAAATACTGAACTTTTTTTAACATCTAAATCAGCCTATTGCGTGCATTTTTTGGTTAATGAAAGACTTCGAGCATTTAGTCAACATACTGTATTTTTTCGTTGAAACAAGAGAAGAAAAATCCAGAACTCATTGAATCCTATTACATTTATGGACACCGTCATGTATTTCTCTTCAACGTGAAAAAATATATTTTTCCTTGAATTTATTTGGCCCTAGTGGGAAAATTATACACTCCAAATGGACGTAACATTTCCTTTGCTTACTCCGCGTTCTTCTTGTCTAGAAGATGGAGGAGTTAATGGTTAATAGAAGCAGCTCATAACCTACGGAGAGGAAATGACGAAAAAAAGAGCACAGTATATCGGAAGGATCTCTCGCACTCTTTCGGCATTTTGGCTGGAGTCCAAGCAAAACAATCCCCAACGAAACGGAAGGAAATATTTGTATTCTCGGGATTGTTTGTTTGCTCATCTCGTGTGTATGTGAGCTCTGGGATTTAGGCCCACGTTACGCTGGCCAGAGGGTTAATTGGTGCCATGTGAACCCGTCGGGGATGGGTAGATGCAGAGCGAATACAGAATAAATCCCACCGGATCAAAATACGTGATTCAATTCGCTCGCGATAGGCCTAGTACCAAAAACGGTAAATTTAACCTTTATTCTTCTTCTCTTCTTCCCAAATGTATTTAAACTATTCATTAACCAAGAAAGAGAATCTTGAGAGCATTACTTTTTAAGATATCCCTAAAGGTTGTTATAAACGAGAGTTCTTGTGGTGGCCGTTTCACTGCTTACCCCTCAGCATTTTCATTGTCTGTTTAAATAGCGCGTCTGTCTTTTAAACCCAATTCCTTTTATGGTCCTCTTCTCTTTTAGTTAGGTTGAAGATAGAATTTTTTGCTGAGCCAGAAGAATGCTCAGTCAGCCGAGAGAAGAAGAAACACGAAAAATAAGATAATCCCTTTGAATCTGAACAAGGAAATGCGTGTGTAAGAGGCACTTTTGTGCGTGCACATTGATACCCTCCTGAGATAGTCATGAAGACCTTGCACAGGGCGCTCGGTCCTTTCCCCTTAGTAATTGGCTCCGTTATCCTGTTTTCTGAATGTATTTCTGTAAGAGTCTAGGTTTTAAAGAATAGTTCTGCAGAAGCCAGCGAAAATCTTTATACGTTATCTCAACATAAAACTTGGCTAGGGTAGACTTTTTTATTTGTTTTCGAGAGTGATGGGTGGACATCCGGGGCATATCCGTCGACAGAATTATTCTCTTCATTTCGTTTTCCTGCATAGAATACATGATACTTTATGTTCCAATGATTGCGCATGAAGTTGGTACCGCAGGGCTTGAGTTGTGTTCTCGGTCAGGGTCTTTAATGTTGGATATGTACTAACAAGGTGAATTCAAATGTTTACTATGTAAGTTAATACCCTATTAAGTATCCATCCATGTACGCATTCGTACTTTTTACCAAATAATTACCCTCCGTTAGTAGTTGAAGTTTTAAGTCAAGATGGGAAATTTATTAGGACCATATAAATTATTGTATTTCATGTCCATGATTTGGAATTGTTTGTGAACTTCATGGAAACATTTTTCGAGGTCAAATTAACGATTGCAGGCTTGCCAGCGTTCATTTGTACTTGCCCTAGCCAAGTTTTAATACTTTATACGGTTATCCTGTGCAATTGAAATTTAGTAATGCCAATAAATACTAGTTGTAAACTGTACATAATTGGCTCCCCGACATTTATTTGTCACAAGGGAAAAAATCCACCGGCGTTGATGCTTCACTAGAGGGTAATGCGTGTCGCGGCTATCGTAGGAAAGAAGGAAACCTCCGAGAGGGCGCGTGGAAGGAAACGGAATCAGAGAACCTTAAGGTTTGGCTGACTAGAGACTAGCCCCATTCTTCAAAGAGTGATGCCACTCTTGGACCGAGCAACAATAACGGGCTGGCCAACCAAGCCACCACATTCGTATAGAGTGGCGGAGTCAGCGGAAGGAGGCGTCTCGTGCCGGCTTTTACCTATTTAGCCCCCGGTTAGGAATTCCTTCACGCGTCCATTTCTTCGCTCTCGTTTTTATTTCTCCGTATTCCATCGTCTTTATGTCCCGCGGGTCCCTTTTTCTTCTTTCGGCTTTAGCAGTGACATCCGTCTGCTCCTTCCCCCTTACCCGCTCCCCCTCTCTCCGTCTGACACGCACGTCTCGTGAGTGAGGGGAGAGGGAGAGAACAACCCTCGGAGGGATGGGGTCGGACAATGGAAGAGAGAGAGAGTGTGAGGTAGAGCGGTAGAGGGTGAACGGAAGGGGAAGAGAATGATGGAGAATGGATGAAAGGGAAAATTTAAAGGAAACGAGTGGATATTCCGACGATGGGTTAGAGAATTAAGGTGGTTAGGAAAAATATAGATGGACAAATGGACGATTACGATGATAAAATTGCGACCGTCAAGTGAATCATGTAATCTCAAGTTTCTCTAATATTCCTGAGCACAAAAACAGGGATGTGCAGGTGAGAGTACAAATAATAATGGCGCCCGAAAGACAAGGGGAAATTTAAGTGAAAGAGATTACTTGAAAACAAACACCTGGCTAATGAAGTGCATATAGGACAGAACATGACCCGAAGAGATCGAAGTATTTCAGTATTATAGAACGGAAGTGGGGAAATTGAATGAAATAAGAAAAGAACAAGTTAGAGGAAACTAAAATACAACCAGCGATAAGATAATTAAAAGTGGGTAATAAATGAGGAAATTTCTCCCACACATTTTAAAGTAAATGCTTCGTCTATAAATTTGAAACTAATTCCTGTTTTTTCTTTAAATCTCCTGTTTTTAATCCCTTAGGATTACAGATATGCAAAGAAATAATTTGTGTTTTCTTGCGCGGTGCTTGAAGTTTATCGCTCAGTAAGCATACGGTTAAGGTGAGCTGGAAACGAAGAGAAAGTGGATGATGCTGAGAGGTCGGATCGAGACTACTTGTGACTAAAAATAATCGAACCCAGATACCAAAGGAACGATTGTGCATATGTAGAGAAGTCTGCCGTTGAACCAGGGCTCCGGTTTGTGTGGCCAATGATACTTGATTCAATGGGTATCAAGAAAATTTTTATTTGTCGGTTAAAAATACGCCTTTAGAGGGTTGAACTCGTGAATTTATTCATTCATTCCGTGGTAAGAAGTTGTGCTACTGTGAAGAATAAAAGAAAATTAAATAGATCAATAAAAAACGAGTCGCCCTTTCAGTGACATTTTCGTCTGGGTGTGAAGACGTGTTGCGAATATCCGAGTAAGAAGTGTTGTCATTTATCATGTGCGGGTATGGCAATTGCAAACGTTAATTTCATTTGTATTTTTTTACATTTTATTTATATCATTCTCTGGTTTTAGTGTCTTTTTCCAGTGTGATCGTGATCAAATCGTCAAATCGCCATCATATAGCCTGGGGTCTGTATCCCGGTCACTACGGTGAGCTGTATATGTCGCTCACTAATGTAATCTGGATGGCGCATTTTCGCTTGTTAAAAACTCATTAGGTCCTAAGTTCAGGGTATCTGCGCCCGCCGTCGTCCCCGTTCAACTTCCTTCCTCAATGTCCACATTTGGGAAACAGTACATGTGACTTGATTGTTTTCCAACGGACGAACAACGAAATATTTTTCGGGAATGCCATTGTGTAGCGGTCTTCCCTCATTGCCATAGGTGGAATATTGAGGCCTTTCGCCATATGTTGGAAAATTTATTTCAGGCAGAGAGAGGTGACTGTATCCCGCCACGTGACCTGGAACGTCAGAAACACGAGAGAGAATTTTGTGAAAGACGCGATGTCGGTTCACGTGAAGGGAGCGAGCGGGAGTGGACGGGAAAATCCGGAAGTGGTTGGAGGTAGCAGAGAAAATATTGATTGTGGAACGCGGGCGAAATGGCAGCTCAGGAAACATGGAGCGAAACTGCAGTATTGAAAAGGAATATATTGGAACTTTCACTCATGTTTTATTTAATTTTTTTCAAACGTAGACGCTGAACAGAGGGTTATCACCAAATGCACGTGTTCGTGATGTTGATACGAAAAGGTTAAGAATTTTAGCTGAAAAAACCCTGAGTCGCAAAATAATTTTACGAGAGTTCTTGCATTATTATCCATGAGGTTTATCTTGTGAGATAATACTCTTTTCCCATTATCTCTGTGTTGAATACTAATTCCAAGTAAATTTCCCCTTTCAAATTTTAGCAGTTGTTGAAAAAAATGGCAGCGCACCAATTTGTGCGGTGTTATAAAACGAGGGTAAATACACGTCCGAATTTCTTAAATCTAATAACATGTATAGATAAGTAGCATTAAATTATTGGGGAAAAAAACTTGAAGAATCGAGCCAAAATAAATGATTAGGTTGTGTAAATGAAATAGGGTTTTTGAATGATTTTTTGCTGAAATACCCATAGGCACGATAAAATACGACCGATAACTTAATTGCTAAGATTGAAATCGATGCACTTGGATTGTGATAGAAAAAATATAACTTTTTTTTGGTTCTTTTCTATTGCGGTCGTGCTTTGATGCTTCATTCCCCATTCGAAAGAATAGATATTCGAGGGAGGGCTGGAATTGACGGAGAGGGTGAGGGGTAAAAGGAAACAGGTGAAGGAGATGCATGGGAGAATGAATGCAAGGCATGCTCGCAGGAGAAAGGGTGGGGAATAAGGTTGGGTGAGATTAACGGCGTGGATGTAGGAGGAGAGAGAGGAAAAAGTGGTGGTGGGTTCGTACGGATCGAGATCCGCGCTCAGAACTAACACACTCACAGAAGAAAAAGCAATTCGACACACCTTTGTGTCATCCACCCTCAAATGGAGTTTTTCTCCCCCACCCCGTTTATGTGTATATGTATATATGTGTATGCATACATATATATATATATGTATAGCTCCCCATCTCCATTTCGATTTTTCTCTCTCGTCTACTCCTCACGAGGCTCTCTCCTGCCTGCCGGCGACGCGCAGGACAGCCGCGGGAGGAGTGGCGGTGGCTGGTGCCTCCGCTGCGCCTGGCTCTCCTCTCCCCGTGCTCTCGTGTCCGGGAATATACCTGGCGGCACTTCGGAAGTATAAAGGGGGGGGGGAGGAGAAATGGAGTTCGCGGAGCGAGGGTGTACAGAGACGCAGGCACGATGGCGGAGGAAAAGATAGGGGGCGGAGTTGGGGGTGTCTAGCTCTGGAGGGGAATGGAATGGAGGAGAGAAGCAGGCGAACACATATAAAAAAGTCCTGTTCGGTCGGAATGAGAGAGACCTTATGTGTGATGGATCGTTTGAAGGACTCTCCGATGATCTCTTAAGAAAACAGTTCTCGGAAAACAAGAGGCGGTGGAATGCGCGTTACAGCAAGATGGAGTTGCTCGTTGCGGAAGGAGGAAATTGCGGGGGGAGGTAGGGTAAGGCAGGGTGAATATAGGTGGACGGAAAGATTAGGAAAAAGTTATTGGGGCGGAAGAGGGGGGCGTTTCTTTCGACCGCATTCCATTGCACTCCTTTGCTAGTTACGTACGCCTCATGGTTCTAGTGCTGCGAATACCTAAGCATCTTTCCCAACGCCTCCTTCTTCCTTCCTATTCGAATATTTCTATCCTTTTAAAAAGTCTTGTCTGTCCTCGCCAGTTTCATTGTATTGAATCGCAGCCTCACGGAAAAATGGAGATTTGGCAGAAGGATTTTTGCATGCACTGAAACATTTTATTGCATAAAAAGTTGTGTGCACGTAGGTGCAAGAGTAGGGCCATTCCACTGAAGGTGATTTGTTGACGGCAAAGTATTTGTAGTGAGCCTTCCATTCCCTGTCCCTTTATTTTATTTCCTTTGATTCAGCCACTCCTCTTTTTTAATCAACATTCCTTGATATTCTCCCAAGTAAAGGATGCAGAGTCGTTTTGTTTTCGATAGACCTATTTTCTTATAAATATTTAGAATCTTATGAATTTCTCTGCTATCGAACAGTTTTTCATTATTAATGGTTCTTTATTAAACAAATAATATAAATGTAATAAATATATAAATATGGTAAATAATATAATAATAAATATGATAAATGCGGGTGTGCAGTCATTTTGAAGAAAGCTGTGAACGCTTAAATTTTCTCTTTGGTTCATAATGCAAACATGGTGTGAAATCTAATTAATTAATTTTTCTCATTAATATGTACCATTTATCATGCGTCTTCCTTTGTAATTTATATTAAAATAGACGTAGTGTGTAGTGCAAATGCAGATTTGTCTTTGAAACCTATGGGTTTTGTCTCCAAGTAAATCGATACCTCGTACTTTTAAAACTGTTAGTGCATGGTTTACGTAGGCCTGCTCCAGGAATTTAGCGCACCCAACGAAGATAATAAAAATTTACCATTTACGAGTAACTTTTCCGACACAAAATGTTGGCATAGGAGTGGATAGAATCGATTATGGTGTTTGCTAGACCTTTTTATAGATCGTCCAACGAACACTGTTGGATAATGGTGCGCGTGCACAGCCATCAATTAGCAATCGGAAAGAATGCGATCGTTCACCCACCATGTGAGGTCAAAAGACACGCTCTAAAGGCTTTAACGGCGATAGTAATCGGTGGCGATGACTCACGCTGACTCCCCTTTTAAATCTTTTTACACCTTCCTGCCTCTCCATACTGTGTGGAATGGGTATCGATAAACGATCTTTTGATGGAGAACTAGTTATTTGAGTGTGCTTGGTTCCGCCAAAGCGATACACGGTGTTGAAGATTAAATGCGCAATATCACGTCGGCCGAAAGCTTGATTGTGCTTGGAAAATGGGTGTGTAATAATTAGTTTATATACGTATTGCCTAATCTTCGATTTTGAAAATTAATTGCGCAAATGTATTCACCAATTAATTAATGGATCAAACTCAGATCTTAAACTGAAACTCATTTTGTGCTCGTGCATCGCTTTATTTCGCGAATAAGGTCATCTCCACCGCTCCTCGTTGAGTTTGCAATGTGGCAGATATTTACGAGAAATTTCATTTCGTCATCGACTATTATGAAAATGTGGAAAGGAGCGAGCGGTTTTTACCGCGTGAATTCGCAACGTAGCAGTGGAAATCTAAGCCTTTCATTTACATTAGTTTTTAAAAACTGAAACTCAAATGTTGGCCATTTTTTTTTCTTTTCTTTAGACTTGGTCCATTGCCAGCATATCTGGTTATGTAACAGAAATGTGATACGTCATTTTCATCCACTCCTCTGTAGCTGCCGGAAAGACTCATTAATTTTTATGAGAGGCGTAAATTAATAAAAATCTCTCTGGTGTAGGGGTGATGCATTCGCCAGGGATTGCGAGATCATCTGCTTCCTCTAACATACGTATACTCTACTCACCGAAACGTCTGAAGTCTTCAAAGAGAATTCAAATGGTGTTTTCATTTTTCCAATAACGGTTAAAAGGATAAATTCGCTCAGACAAGGATACCTATCCTCTTTATCTTTGATCTGCTCAATCTCCCAGTCTCTCTCCCTCTCTCTCTTTAAAGCCTGCCCCATCTACATCACCCTCGGGGAGAACTGCCGATGCTCTACGCTCCCTCGTCTGGATGTGTCAGTCTTTGTGGTATCCATGGATACCGACCCCTCTCGCTAAATTATCTCCAACGCCTGCAGCGGGAGCAGCCGCCACGCCACTGCTTCTCGTCCTCTCCCCGAACCGTCGTGCTCTTTCGCACCCCTTTTCCGCCCTTCTCCCGTCCCCTCGAAACACAAGTGCGGCGCCCAGTCGTCAGCTGTCATCGTACTATGTCGTGACGTGTCCGCATTGACGAAGGGGGTAGGTGGAAAGGATTTCTCCGCGATTCCATTCGGGATGTCGTCACCGCGCGTCAACTCTCAAGGGCGTTCGTGAAGCACCAGGGGGGAGAGAGAGACCAAGGTGTAGGATCGAAGGGTGGGAGAAAAAGATTGGTGGTGCTGAGGAGCGTAGGGAATGAGGGTTGAGATGCCGAATTGAGGTGAAGATGAGAGAGGCGCTGGGTCGTTTGAGATTTGGGAGGTTTAGGAAGTAATCAATTGGTGGTGGCGACACGGATTGGTTTCACTTCCTCCCCTCTCTAGCACCCACGCCCTCGTGGCAGCGGCAGTTTGCGCGGAGACGGGAGGGATAAGTGTTTTCCCCCGTTTCCCTAGACATCCAATTGTTGTGAAAGGGTCTGAGGTCTTTATTAGTCTCTCTTCGACGTCGGAAGGGTGATATTTACTTGGCCTCCTATTAGAGCGACACTCAACCGTCCCCTCCTGCACCGCAGATTAATCATGACGTATATATGTACGCATCAATCGGTTTCATCAAAGTAAAACATTAAAGTTTTGGGTTTCTGTTTGGTAACGACAGTATGCTGAGTGGGTTAAGGTCGATTTTTGAAATGTGTGCGTTCTTAGTTTTCTCTACCGTTGCTATCACGTTCTATCGCTCATTCACGTTGAGGGCGTGATCACATTCTTTTTCACGTGAAAGGTTTTTTCTACTCTCTCAATTTGCTCGGAATTCCACGGACGGTGCAATGCGTCCCCTTAATTTTTACTTTTGCGTGGTCGATAACTTTCACTGTCCCTCGGGGTTGAATTCCTGGGAGGCAAATCATTCGACAAAGCTTTACCCACTCCCGCGGCAGCCCACGCGGTCGGTCCCTTGAAGGCAGGCCTGCTCCTATGTCATCCTGGAGAATAATGTCCCCGTGAAATCAGCCCATTGCCACCCACTCGTGAGAAACTCTTTTTGACCGTGAGGACCTTTTTTTCCGTATTCTCCAGAAAAAAAATCCGAAAGGACCGGAAATGAATCGCCGCTCGGAACGGCACCTTTAACCGCACTAACGGCTAAACAAATGACACGCGGGACTCCGAGCAAATTATCCTCCCCCCCTCTTTAGTGCCGGCCGGGGATGGGGACTCGTGTTCTAAAACACCTGCCGCCTCCTTGCTCTTTTCTCTCTCTCCCGCCCGCCGTTGGAGCGGGGGAGGAGTCGCATGAGGGCTGCGGAGTGTGTGGGCGCGTAGGGGGGCGAGGGAGAGTGGTACGAGGTGAGAAACTCCTTCAACGGAGATCGATTCGTGGCCATTCGTCGCAGCAACCACACAGGAATAGAAGAAAGGGACTGTTCGAGGGTAAATGAGGAGGGGTTGGGGAAGTGAAGGAAGAGGTGATAGGGAGAGTGTGGGCGGGGAGCTGTGGAGGAATTCGTTCGAGTAAATGAGACGGAATGCTGAGACGGGAGATGAGAAGGAATGAAGAGGTGCTGAGTTCGGGCGAGGAAGGGGTGTGGGAAGGAGGAAACATGCAAGAAAAAATCGAAGCGAGGGAGAAAGGAGGTGGGTAAAATTAGAAAGCCGAATGCGAACGCACCAAAGATAGTGCGGATGCAACGATACTTCGACAGAATGGATGGGAAAACGACTGGATGAATACATCTACAGCTCAATACCCACCTATTATATGTTGTTATCTTTGGACAATTTTACCAGACCTCTTTCCTGCTATGCATGCCAGCTCGTGGCCTCAGTTTCGTTCGGAGCTGAATTTGGGAAGACTTTGACGACGTGAAATTTGAAGATTTTAGAAGGATAGTCATATTGCTGTTAAAGGAAGTCCGCTTAAGCAAAGAGGCTTCCGTAATCCGGTTCATAGCAAGATAAATATTTATCAGATCTAATTGGATTTGAGTATATGTTTGTTTTTTCCCAGAGTCCCGAGTCAAGGAGTTGGGTTTATAGTCTGGGAGGGCTTGGTGACGGTATTGCGATTCCCTCCTAATGCCTAAAACATAGGATTAAGCGGCGCGAAGGGGAAGGAAGGGGTAAGAGGGGATGATGATCATGACGAAAAGAGAGGGAGGGTGGGGAGGATGGAGATAATGATTCTGGAAGTCTAGGATATGAAAGGGTGGGGGTCGTAGAGGGGAGTAAATGGAGGCGGATTGGGGTTGACGCCGGAGGGGGAGGCTGGGACGTAATCCCTGAGGCTGAGTCGAGACGGGGATGGGGAGAGGGGGGTGCGGAGTGGGGGAACAGACTCGGGCAGATAAAGGCTCCTTACAATCCAAAACTCTCCTCCCGCCCTCCTTCCTTCCCTTAAAGAGCATTCGGGGGGCGAGAGAGAGAGAGAAGGGGGGAGATAGTTGGAGGGAGGGGTGAAGAGGAGGCGAGGAAGGAGGAAAAATGGAGTGAGAGACGTCCAAGTCCAATGATGGCCAACAATCCATAACCCTCGGGAGATTTCCCCGACACCTCTTCCCCTCCTTCCTTCCACACCCTCTCTCAAATCCCCTGACCTCTCCTCCCACTGCCTCCCTCCTCATGTCCCATTTCCAACCTCCTCCTTACCCCCTCGTCCTACTCCCATTTTCCTCTGGCCCATTACCACCTCTCCTCTCTCTCTCCTCCTCCTTGTCTCTCCCTTCACACCCCTTTTATTTTCCTCCTCATCCTCCTGCTCCCACGTTGCCGGGCCGTTACCTCTCTCCTTCCGCACCCTATTCCTCCACTCAGGGGACCGCGTCGCTTCCCTTACGTCGGGTGCATCCGATGGAGACTTATTGCCGGGGAGAGAAGATTGGATGGGGCGAAAGGGAGGTAGGCGGGTTGGGGGGGGGATCGGTGAGGCGAATGGGAGGATGGAGAGGAGAGGATAGGAGTGGGAGAGATGGTGCACGGATGCGATAGCGTCGGAGGAGGAGAGCTTTAACGGGTCCAAGAGGGGGTGGGGAGAGGGTTCGTGTGGTGGGAAGGTGAGGAGAAGTTTAGGAGGGGAGGATGTGGTGCGATGGTGAGCGAAGGTTTGGAAATCAGGGCGAGGTTGGATATTGCGGTGGGAGAAGGGTAGCGGGTGGATTCGGGTGCTAGCAGGGTTGTAGGGGAAGAGTGAAAAAAAACTTTTAAGGGAATCACTTTATTATTATTACGGAGCCCTTCTAATCTCTCTCCCATTTCGCCTTCCCCATCACTTATCTAAGGATTAATTCCCGGATCGGGGTAATTCCGTTGTTGATTATTCCATCAGGGTAGACGTGTTTTTGCAAGTTTAATAGCCCCGAACGTTGGATTAAGGGCTATCTATTTCTCTCCTATCGAAAGAGCCTAAAATGAAGTCTATTCGCGACTGAGCGTTTGAGAGGTTAATCTGTCTCCCTTTTGTTTTCAGTATTTATGCCTGAAGAGCTGTCGGCTCTTGAAAGAATGGGGAAGAGGTTGAATATCGTATCAGTGTATGATTATGAAATCCTTAACTGCTCTCAGGATAACTAGTGATTAGATAACCCAAGGAAATTTGAACGAGTTTGTTCTCTCATTATCGTTTTTCCATACATTATTTTGATATGTTCTAATTTAAGTTGGTGATTAATGCCAAACGTTTGCTTTCCGAAACTCGTACGATCTGAATGTTTCAGGAAAAGTCAAACTTCCATCATTATGTGATTAACGAAATGTAAACTTCGTTGCGACGATTTCTTTGGAAAAACGAATTAGGGAAAAGACACGAAAATATGCACAAAATATTACCTTCTTTCCCCCCCTCCGACTTCTTGTACGCGTGTCTCCCTTTGCTCTTTGTTTTGTCGTTAATTTCCAGTTGTTACTCCCGGACTACGTCGCCGAATGCCTCGATAATGATAGCAGTGGCCATCGTTTCCTTATTACGACCGCTCCCTGTTGTCGTTACGTCGAAGCGCTGCACCCTGTCCGCCCGACTCCGCTGAGGGTTAGGGGTGAGGTGCGGTAGGTGGCGGATACGAAATATAGAAGGTGGGGTAGACAAGAGAGGTTTTCGAGGGTAGGGAAAATAATTGAGGTGGGGTAAAGGGGAGTAAAATTGCGGGAGAGAATTAGGAGTGGCGCGGCGCAGTGGCAGGGCTTGTGGGGAAGAATAGGGGGCGGGAGAAGGGTGGGTGAGGAGTTGGGGCAAGAGAGGGGGTAGTGGTGGTGGTGGGATGGGTTGAGCTGGGCGTGGCTGGCGGAGGAATGGCGTGTTTGTGTGCGTGTGTTTGCATGTGTGTGTTTGTGTGTGTGTTTCTAGGGTGGTGGTAGGTTGAGGAAGGAGGAAAGGATGCGAAAGGGGTAAGGAGGGAGGGGAGGGCGGCGCGGGTGGGCAAGGGAAGCAGGAAGGGTGGAGGTCTCGGGGGGAAGTAGTCGAAGATGTGGAGATTAACGGCGATTTCGCCTCCGGGGTTTTTTTCCTTCCTCATCCTCTCTCCTCGATTCCCCTGCTAGCATCCAGATTCGGTTGGGTGTTGGGAAAGGGGGTTCGTGCAGGCGGTTGAGGCGGTGGGATGGAGGGTAGCTTCAAGATGAGATGGCCAAGACTGGGGAGAAAGTGAGATGTCGGGCCACGAGAAGGAAATGATTAGGGAGGATTGAATTAGATAGATGAAATATGAGGTAATCAATTGAAGTAACATCGAATATGAAGGGTAAATACAAAATGAAAAGTTGAAAAAGTAAGTAAAGGAAAAGTAAAGTGTAAGCAAGGTGAGAGCTAATGGAAGGAAAGGTATTTCATCATAAAAGGGATAGAAATTATTTTATACCCCGATATCAGATTTCAAATACAGAATGTAATTTTTATTAAGTTAACATGCAATAAATGTGCTTTTAAAAAAAATGAGGCCTTAATCGTGAAAATAACAAACCCCTTTTTGTTATCAAATACATATTAGTCCTTAGTAGCCTAGGTTACTCAATTTTCATGTATTGTATTAGTTAATTATGTATTCCTAAATTTTATTCCATAAGATTACTGCAACAGGTTACACTTAAAAAAAAACAGGAATTTCGGTTAGAAACAGGTGCAACATTTTTCGTAACAAATTTCCCTGCAGTGTTGCAACATGGGTGCTACTATAGCACTAGTACTATGGCTACTTATATGCAAGTAGAAATAACCCATAACGAAATTCACCACCATAGGGCACTATTTATGCTAACCAGCTTCAGCTGATTCCTGAAAACCTGGACAGGAAGTTCTCACAGAAAAGCACATGTGAAAATGTGAAGGGAAGGGGGTCTTTAACAGGAGTCGTAAATTAATAATTAAAAGTTTGAGGAGAACATTGAGGGAGGTAAATAGGGAAAGAGGCGATATGCCGGTACAAAAGAGTGGAGTTTAGGCAGAGAAGAAAAGGTTAGCACAAGAATGAGCAGAATAAATGGAACTAGATAATGGCAGATATCCGCGTGAATAGAATGAGAAGTAAGATGTGTGTGTTTTTGTGAATGTGTATATATATATATATATATATATATATATATATATATATATATATATATATATATATATATTATATACACATATACATAGACACAGGCACAGATGAGGATTGAATTGGTGCTAGGGAAGTGAAGAGAATTAGAGGGGTGGGAGGTAGCAGTTGAGATGTATAGATAGCGCGGAGGGAAAACATCGAAAGATATAGTGTGTGAGTAAGGGATACCTTGAGGGATAAAATTTATAAAGATACGCAGCTGGAGAAAAGACGACTTGGAGGAAGAAAACGAGAAACAGTGGAGGAGATAGTAATGGGAAATAGAGAGAAACGAGGAATCCAATAGAATTTAAAGGAAAGAGAATCAGGATTTATCTTAGGATTGGGGAAAATGAGGGAGGTAGAACGGGTAGTCGTGGATGAAGGGGAAGAGAATAAGGGAGAGGGGTAGTAGAAAGAGAGAAGGGCTTAGGATGCAGATTAGTAGGAGAGGAATACGGAAATGACGCGTGGAAATTCCAGCCTCCCGAATGGAAAGAAGCATTGAGGATTAAGGATGGGAAGAGGCAGGCATGGTCGATGGGAATTCCACATTTTTTTCGGACAAAAGGATATCGAGAGTGAAAGTAAAAGATGATGACAAGGAGATTTAAAAAAAGGATGAATGCGCCGTTGCTGTTGTTGTTTTGAATAGTTGAGATATCTTTTCAGGGTCGTCATTCTTCCGAGGAGATTACGGATTTGGTGAAGGGTTTAAGTCGTGATAAATTACTTGAATGCCTTTCGAAAAAATATTTCAAACCCCTCCCTCGGTACCTCGCATCCGTTCATCGTTGAAGTTTAAGCCACCTCTTTCATTTTCAGTTCACTTCCCACCTTCTAATGACGTTGCAACCACGAAAGTTGCAGGTGCGTAGCGTAATCACGCTGTCATTTTAGGGTGAGTGCTTTTTGACTGATTTGCGGGTATCCCTCCCGACTCCCCATCTCCCAATGAATATCTGCGACGTTTTTCAGCGACTCGCATGGCCCGTAATCTTCTTATATTTCCTGATTCGATTTTTGGAATTTATCGCTCTTCTCTCTTGTATCAAAATCGGATTTAAGCTGTCGTTGCCTGCAATATTTTCTCGATCCCCGCGGGAGGTAGACGGGGATTTGCCGGAGGAAGATGGAACGTATAAAGTTTGCGCGTGAAATGGCGCAGCGTATTAATATGTTAGTTGCTTCGGGAGTATGGTTAGGGGACAACGGAGGAAGAGTTCTGCTTAAAAGGTAGTGGCAGGCGGGAATGGTTTGAAGTTCAATTTAGGTGTAGAATCAATCGATGGATTGCAGCCGTCCCTTTGTCTTATAATTAACTCGGAGCACATCGAAGAGGATTATGCTTAAGCGCTTGGAATAAAAATCAACGTTTCCAAACACGTGATAAAATGTTAAAGGAAGAAAACTTCCTAAAACCTCCCAAAGACGGAGATACTATCGAACTTAACTTCGGGGTAAGACTAAAGAGAAGAACTTCCTTGCGCTGTAGTTTAATGGAAATGCAAATTTCTCCGACCAGAAAAAAGACCTCGGCATTTAATGGATTCTCTCTCTCTATCTCTCTCTGCTTCCTCGTGTACTTAATCTCTCCCTCTCTTAATTGTTCATTCTCTAGTTTTACTCACTCTTTTTCCACTTCCTACGAATTTTCCTTGCTTCATTTATGTATCATGCTTCTTTTATTTTTATGATAGAGTGGATAGAGATTCTTTCTATTGCATTATTTGCGGTGATTTGAAAACTTCAAGCCGTGTAAGATCCTTAAGATTTTCCATCAGTGCTATCCATGCGGATTCATGACCGAATATCGGCTCATGTTTGAAAGTACCTTAAAAGCCGTGCTTCTGACTACCTACAGATATAGAATATGTTTAATTTATTTATGAGAAGACTTCTTTAGAATTCCATGGAAAGGCCATTCCACATGTAGAAGTGATCGATTATGCACTTTTTGAAGGCAAATTCGTAATTCCTGGGCATCATATACCTGTATAATCCCGAGGCTTACTCTGTCCTTTACTTTTGTGAAGACACTTGGGCTATTTTAGAGACTCAGAATTATCACGCCTCCCATTTTTTAAAATTCTTATATTCTATATTAATTTCGATTATTTAGTAATTAGTGCGTTTCTGTGGAACTTTAATTCTTTTAAGAATTAAGAATTGAAAAACGAAGGCCACAATGGATGAAAATATTTTATCGCGGTCGTCTCTCAACTTCATCCCTTCATGCTGTCTCCTCTGTTAACCAACAATCCTATCTATTGCCTGCCCGCATCTTTCTCTTCTTTACCCCCCCACCAACACAATCCCCTAAGCTTATGTATTACAACTGGAGCCGGAGGTTAAGGAGCGAATATTTCGGGAGTGGTAGTGGGACCATGAACAGAGAGGACTGTTTGAAGGAGAACTCCTAAAGAGGGTTTCTGAGTATTAGTGGGGAGAAACTTATGCCGAGGGCACTAGCTGAAGACGACTCCGAGGATAGATCTGGGGATGAGATAAGAAAGCGATTTTGAGGTTGCTGCGGATCTTGAGGTGGATGGGGCAAGGCGGCTCTGGAGCGGAAGAGTGGGATGAGCGGGCCATCCTCCCGTGCCATGTTCACGGAGCGACGGAATTTGGAAAGGGGAAGTTGGCTCAGTCATAGTGTGTTAATAAACATTGACATGGCGGCGAATGGAGTAATAATATACAAAATGACAGAACATATGTTTTCACGTATCATTACAAGGTCGAACTTATCGAGAATTGAAATGAGTTTGATGGTGCTTGCATTATTTTCTTGAGAAGTTCCTGTGCCGTGGTAATTTGTGGTTGAAAGAATAAATATAATTACTCTTGGTATAATGGTAATTCGGAGCGTACAATAAAATATAATTAGGTGAGAGAAATGTTAATATTTTGTTTAGAAGTTATATGTAACTTTGAGGGAGAAATCTTTAAAGGCATGAGATTTTTAAAGGCTTATTCATTGTGATTAGTCCATAGTTTTATCCAGCGATGACGCCAGTTAGGCTCTGCTCTGTTTGCGTAAGAGATATTTTTAAGCAGTAGGTGAAATTAGGTGAAATGGAAACTTTTACCTGCCGGAGAACCCAATTCTCCATTACAGCTTAGAAATAATTATGCTATGACATGGTAGCATACCTGATATAAATTGTTCCTATTTATTCGGGGCTGGGATAATGAACTCTTTATCTTTAGGTCTTAGGTAAATTTGTTTTAGAGTTTTTGATCTACAGATAATACGGTAATAAAGTCGCCGTAAATTTTACTCATTGTTTAGCTTGAGCCGAAAGCCGTTTTTCTTAATTACCAAGTTTCAATTCACTTTTATATCGTTCTTACTGCATAAAATTTGCGGAGCCGTCCAATAATCGGAAGAAGTGAGCAAAATGTAATGAAATCGCAATGCTTCTTCCATACATTATTATTAATACTCACGGAAGTACTAGGTATTCTAATATCACTAATAATGTATGCGAAATGTATATTTTCCCTCAGAGTGTTATTTCTACTCTTCGTGCAGTGTGACTCAATCATGCATGCAATATGAACCGATTTAAAAAGGGATGAGATATTGTAGTGAAGATCTTTGCAAAGGGAAAATGTGCGTTTATATTGCTGGGGCAAGGGAATGAAGTACGTTGAAGAAAGAAAAATGAAAATGGAATTATTCTTGGAGGGAACATTATGGGAGTTTGCGGCGAAGGAGAAAGAGCTAGAGAAGCGAAAAAAACGCGACGGAGAGAAAGGGTGGGCGAATTTAATAAAGTGAAACTTATGAGAAATGAGTGGCGAGAATTAGTGGGCCCCCAGTTGACAGTATGAGATACAATAAGGAAGATGAAGTGCCTCGAACGAAGGAAAAGGAAGCGGGAGTGAAGAAAAAGACGAATAAAGTAGCGGAGGAGACGAACGGAAGGTTTGGAAAGAAGAGGAAACACGTATGAATCCACTTGTGTTAAAGGGAGACAAAAGAAGTGGTGGTAGTTTACTTCGACGCTCTGAATTGAGTGAAGTTGGCATTTTTGATCGAATCCAAGGTAGATGCACAAATTTCGTAAAAATTTGTTTCGCGGAATATTTGGTAATTTTTTTATTCGACGTCAAATCACGGATATGGGCGTGGTCTTAAAGGCCTTATTCAATTTTCAGGTAATACAGCACTTAAAAATTTTAGTTCTTATTTTGAATACCGGGTAAAAGTACATCTACATAAGTAGTGGAAGCATTAGTCATTTTTTAGAAATGAAAAACTATGAAGCATGGGACTTAAAGAAGTTCATTATGCCCAGCCCAGAGTTCCTTATGTACGAAACGTAAAGAAATGAACAGGAAAGGAGTAGAATAAAAGCAAAGGGAGTGGACGAAAGGCGGACTGTTGAATGAGAGATGAAAGGAGAGAAAGGATAAAGCAAAGAGGACTAATGAATAAAGTATGGTGTATGGAAAAGGACGAAGGAATTGGATTATCGAATCAAAAAGGAAAGGTGAGGCGATGAAATCGGGACATCGATACTGCATGGGAGATACTCAAATTTCAAGGGAATGGGAAAGAAATTAATAGCAAGAACAGATGATGGGAAGGAATAGTAAAAGATAAAGAGGGGAAGAGGAAATGGTGCGATGGGATGTAATTAGTGAGGGTTTGCGTAAGGGATTAACTGCCGAAAATTTAGAAGATGTGGAGGAAAATGGATATTACTCGAATAGAATGTGTAAGTGGGAAATCCGTGAAGAAATTGCGTAAGATGGCAATGAGTGCGGAGGGAACGGGTGTAAGGGGGAGAGAGAAAGATGAATAATCCTAAGAAATATTCATTTGTGGATTACGAAACCAATTAGATAGGGGATGATAGAAAATGTTCGGGTGAAATGGGGTTGCATTGGGGCAAAGCTGAAGTTAGTAGGGCCTTCAGATGGTCGGATTCTCTCTATCTTTGGCTTGAGGAGGAGGGGGGGCTTGAGAGACTTAAAAGGAGGTTGGGAGCATTGGAGGGACAAAGGATCAAGGAAAGAGATCGCGGTGCAAGATTGGAGATATAAGAGGGGGAAAAAGGACACGGAGAGAAGACCCGTGGCGGGTGAAATGGGAGATAATGAACGAAAGAACAACAGTCGACGTCCCTGGAAAGGGAACCCCAGAAGATGTTCAGTTAACGTCGCTCCAGAAAGTGAGGGTGGGTCTGGGAGTGTTGGGGGGGCGAGTGGCGGTAGATAGGATTGGCGAACAGGGTTGGGCGATGGGGGGAACGGCAACAGAGGGAGAAGGAGAAAGAGAGATAGAACTGGAGGAGGGCCGAATGAGAGGCCGCAGTAGTTGGCTCACCTCCGGAGGGAGATAGCGGAGGGCAGAGGAAGTCCTGAAGTGGTGGAGATAGCAGTGAGGGGGCGGTGGGGGTTGAAGAGGTACGAGGAGGGGGAGATTTAACGCTTTCCAAGAAGGGAAACGGTGAGGGGAGGTAGGATGAGTGGTTTCGCCCACTCTTTTAAGGCTTTCCTGGGAGTGGGAAGTTAGACGGAGATTTTAAGAAACTCCTCCCGCGGTTTATTCCATTTACGTAGCCGTCCCCTCACAACTCTCTTTGGTTTGCCTAGCATGCTGTTCCATAAAATTTTCCCTATCTCAGTTCGTCTGTGCATATTATTTCAGCCTCCCATTCGTCTTACTTTCGCATGAATCTGGAATATTTCTTGAGACATGGAGACTTAAAGATGTTTTACGTAACCTTTTGAGTAAGGAAAATAGAAATAGAAAATCGTACTTTACGGGATATTATTTTGTCTTTTATCATTCCCACGAACGTTTAAGCGGAGTTAGACTTAACTCTGAACGATTAAATAAAAGAGGTTTTAATGGATTTACAAAAATGCCGAGGGGATATAAAGGCGTTCTGAAGGAAATAGTAAAAACTTGAGATACAGGTACGTGTTGTCTGTCAGTTTACAGCATACGTAGTATATAATGTAATCATGAGTTCTCTCCTGGTATTATTTCAAATTCTAATTCGCGTATTTTGCTTATTGTAAACATCTAACCTAAGAATATATGTTTATACAATAATATCGGAGGATATACTTAACATAGTAGTAGTTTTAGGGGAGGTGACCGACAGCTTTGCGCCATTTGGGATGAATGGGAAAAGAGGAAGGATGGAGAAAAACTCGGCATTAGTCCAGGTTGAACGAAAAGCACCAAGAGGTCCGCTGTTTAACGTCCTATCCGACGGACGGCGTATTCACTCAAAGTGCTCTCCACAAAGCACTTTAACTAAGGATCGGGATGCCACTGAAAAATATCTGCCGCCTCTGGGATACGAACCTGGTCCCACGAGATGGGTGAGCCAGTACTTTAGCCATCTCCATATGCCAAATATATTAAATCTGCAAATTATCTTTATATTAATGACCTCTGTTGATGAAAAATAATATGTGAAGAGCTTTAATACCAAGGAGTTTTCACTGCCGAAATATAATTAATGAATATGAAGTAAACAATCTGAAAACAGACTCCTGTGTCCTACGTATCTGGACCTCAATTTATTTGGGTTTTTGGGTGGTCGGAGGCAGTTCTTCATCCATGGAAAATTTTGTGGGAATCAATTTAGGAATGCGCAGCAAGCAGCAAATTAAATAGACTAAGCGATGGTAAAAGTTTGGGATTAGTATATGGAAGAATTCCAGGGAGCTTCAGGAGTTAATGTTTGGTGAATTAATGGTTCCTCTTCCTTTGTTCCCGACGTTGTTAATTTGTTCTACCCTCATTTGAATTATATCCCTTTCTTAACGTACGCCTCGGCTTCCGTCTCTCCGTCCTCTCCTCAAGACGTACTCCACCTTCATCCTCTCTCCCCGAAAACCTCCCCCACAACACCCCGCCCCGTACGCCGCCCGCCCCCCTCTTCCCCACGTCCTCCTCGCTCTCATTACGTGCTCACCCCACTCCCAGAACCCTCCTTCCCTTTCGCTCATCCCCTCTTTTTCCTTCCAAAAACCTCCTTAAGCATTCTCTCTCTCTCTTTCCCACCTCTCCCTCCCCCATTGCCTTCTAACCCCGTCCCCTTCAAAATTTCACGGGTGCCGGAATGCCCGACATATCCCGAACACTTTATGCACGCTGCTCGGGAGATGAGATGGAGATGTGCTCAGGGCGGTGGGGGATCTAATAAACCCCCTTGCGTGGGTGAGATAAGGGGTGGCGCGTATAAGGGAGTGGGTTACCTTTTAAAGGTTTCCAGTGTACGCATGGGATGGATGGGGGTGGGAGAAGGAGAATGGGGAGATTGGGAAAGAGAGGCCAGGCAAATGAAGTAAAACTCCTAGCTTCCTCGCATCGAACGGCAAATTTTTTCCATCCCCATTTACCCTTTCCCCTCTGATTCCCTCGCACTGAACTCGAGTCTATGCCTTCCCGAAAGTCCTCCCTCTCTCTCCATCCATCACGCCACATCCCCCACTCTCATGCCTTTTGAAGCGGTAAGAGTTTTCACGCTGCCTGGGAGTGGGTGTTCCGCCCTCTTCCCTCAAGAAGAAGCCAAAGACAGTTTCCGGAGCCATTCCCTTTAAAAGTTTTACCGTCCGCCTTTATCTTTTCCCAGCGATGCGTCGAAGTACACGTCCGTGTATCGTCCCGTTGAATTTTACTTCCGTGAGCGCGAGGGCTATTACGGGGATGTGTTTTCCAAATAAAGGCATTGATTCGTAATCTCGTGTGATTGAATTTGGCCTCTCGCGGCTCACGGTTCCCAGACAGACAACGCAGCTTGAAACATATTTTTTTGGTTTTATCTCGTGACGGTTATGTCCTCCATAATTTTTCCGCATTGTTTCTGCTAAATATCTACGCGCTGAAGTAATCATAAAATTTATTTTCCTTTAAATTTCCCATCTATTATTGTTTATTTTTGGAGCATTTCCTATGATCTTTTATTTATAAGTCTGGGTAAATGTATATTGCTTTGTCTTGAAGTACAAATGTCAGCAACCTTTCAAGGTGATGTGGTGTGAATAATATGGGTTATGCTCAGGCGGAAGGAAATACGTTTAACAATTGTGTGTGTTTGAAAATACTGAACTATTCTATAGTCAGCAATTTCCTGGTTGGTTAGTAAATTTAGTGCAATTGCTTCAGGAGTCCTTAAACTGATTTACTCGGTTGCCATATCGGGATCGTAAATGTATGTGTCAAATTTTAAGGGTGACGGAAAAGCAATGACTCGATGAAGTAACGAATCTATCACGTGCATGGATCACGTCAATAGATTAATTTTCCTCACGGCCTTACCTACGAAGACAGAATAATGCCTACGTTTTTTTTCTCTTGCTTAGTGTATAAGGCGAGAGACCATGAGTTATGTGAGATACATGTTTATTTTTCTATTCGAACCCCTTAGGGTAGGATCAGTTCCAAGCGGAAGAAAGGGGAAAAAATCTAGAAATCTCTTACGAACGTTACCCAAAGATTCGTGCGCATGCCTGCGAGCGGACTGTCTCGCCCCCGACGACGCTGCCGCGGACTGCAGAGAGTTGAGGACGCCCTGCCCACTGATAAATGCGTTTTCTCTACCCGAATTAAAAGGCAAGGCCTCCGTGCTAATGTTCACGCTTACAAAGTCTAGGGAACATAAAGACAACTGTTGTTTGCCTTCGAATTGGATTCCTGTCAAAGGGAAACGTTAACATAAAGAGATAGTGTGTTGTCATTTACAACTCCACATTCGCCGCCCACTCCACCGTAGACCTATAGAACTCTAACCGGCCATTTCATCCAATTCATTTCTTTAAAAGTGAAATGAGATAATTGGCTCCATTTCAATCATTCGAGGCTGCTTTTGGTCCAGTGTTGTGACAATCCGATCCCTTTGCCTCCTCGTCTCACTATGGCCATCTGCTGTCTACCTCCCACTGCCATAGTCGATCCCTGGCGCTTTTAGTATTGTAAACAAAAGTGATATTCAATTACTTCCTTGCCTGTCGAATTGTAGTCTAGTATGTTTGAGGAGAAACGCTATGGTACAGTTGATCCTCAAAAGCGTCTAGCACGTGGAATAACACCAAAATAACCTGGTAGCTATTTACATTGGGAGGACGTAAAACTGTATCTAAATTTACACGATAGCCTGCATGGACCATGAGGTATGAAAGCACCAGCCAATAAAGGAAGAGGAAGAATGTCATATGAAAGGACCATATGAATGAATGTGTTCCGTTTTTTTCTTTTGGCTCTGAGGGTAGTTGTGCGTGGAAAAACAAATCCCCAAATTTATCCTTTTGGTATAATCAGTTTCTTAAATATTTCCACTCACTTACCTGAGACTTGAATTACTTTCTCGATATGGTGCGAATAAACTCAATATTAAAACCTTTATAAAGCATTCGATCTAGTGTCGTCTCCGAGTTTTTGGAGACTCGCTCCCATCATTATCCCAAATTTTATAGAAACTGAATGACACTTTATTATATTTTATAGCAATTTTTTTGCGACACGGGCAGCTTGTCTTTTGTTATTTTTCTGTTGTCGTTTCAGGGGTTTTTAGCGCGAGTCCAAAGGTGTTGCAATATTCGCATTACGTTAGGACTAACCAATGTGAAAGTTCATGTTTGCATTACTTTTCACCGTTATATTTAACATTAGGCGTTTTACATTTGCTAACTTCTTCAATACTGCACTGCACCTATGTATCTTTGCATTAATTAAGTCGAATGTTGTTGTTCAATCCAATTATTTTGTGATATGATTTGGGAATCTGATTTAACTCCAATTAAGAATTTTTAATCTTTTGAAATTATTTATAGATCGTTGTGTGTGTATTTTTTATGTTGCTCTTTTATTTTTCGATTGATAAAAATTCTGTATGGTGGTAACGATTGAAATTAAATTGAAATGGTCTTACCGATTTCCGTTATGCAATCATATGAATAAATATCTAACCCTATACATATACTTCATATTTATTTGTCAATTCCTTGGAGTTTTTCCATAGCATTAACTCTCGGTGAATGATTGTTCATGAGCGACTTAAATAACATAGAAATATTTGCCGACAGTTCCATTCCCTTGCAGCTTTTACATTTCCTCTAATGTAACCCTCGAAAAATATAGTCTTCAGAAATGATTTCATGATACATGAATGTATTTTGGTCCAGAGAGAGTGCATTTATCTTACTGTGCCCAATGTTCACAGTCACTTATTAATTTGTCGATTGGATAATATATTTTGTTCAATATGTGGTTCAATATTTTAGTTTTAATTGCAATACATTCTAGAAGTTAGATTCGGTTTTTTCGCGAATGAAAATTTCTGTGTGTATATTTTAAATAAACATAGTGAGGATTTAAATGAGGTAATCAATTAAATCAATGTTTCTTTCTATCTTTACAGGTATGTTCAAATGAATATCTTGGCGCTACTTTCTTGTGACGCATCCGTTGAGCACTAGATGATGTAAGTAAGGAAATATATTTTATTTTCATCTAGGAATGCTGATTTTGTGAGCCACGTGATATTAAAGAAATTGCTTGAAAGATTTTTGTCAACATCGGTTATGTATATTTTCCATGCATATCGTTTTTTCGATGGACACTGTTTTTCGCTGAGGTTAAATTCTTCTCGATGGGTTAGACATACTCGTATATCTAATTTTACGGTCCATGGGAGGGAACATAATTCGCCCATCAGCTCAACGTTCCTCTCATCGCTTTCGCAAAAACACTCAATTTCCCTTGTCAATATAAGCTCCAGGCAAAAAAAAGATATCAGCAATGGAAATGGTGGCGGCAGGTGGGCGTTCCTTCCATTATATCGGAAACGGTGATTTGAAATAATTCGTTATTGTCATGATAGCATCGAATTAAATTAGGAAAGGGATACTTAGCGTCGAGGAATGATTTCTATAATCCAGCAAATTGATCGTTTTATTCCAGATCGCCTTGCCACCCATACTCTTCCTCAGTTGTCCTTTTTTATTTATTATTTTTATCCGAATTCCGCTCTCGCACGAGGACTGGGAGAAGGAGTAATCCCGCCCTCTGCCATCCATCATGCATCGCATGCTGTTTCCTCCCATCGCCCCCTCTATCTTTCCCCGTATCCTCCGAACATATCCTCTGACCCCCCCCTCCTCCCTCCTACCCACTTCCACTCACTTCCCTTCTCTCCATCCCGCAACCCCCCCTGAAACGCTATAACCTTCCACTTCATTCCTCCTCCATTTGCGGCCTCTTCCTACCTTTGCCTCTTCCCTCACCCCCGTCGAATTTCCTTCATTTCCTCCATAACGCCCTGCCCTGCTTTTCAGGTCCCCATCCCCTCGCCATTCACCGAAACCCGTCCCGGCAGCCACCCCTCATAATTTGCGCCCCCCCCCCGGGGTCCCCTTCCCACCTACCCACCCACAACGAGCACCCCGCTACGCCACTACTCTCTCATTTCCTCCCTTCCCCTTCTTCCGCACACACCTTTTGGCCCTTCCTTCCCACCTCCTCCCTTTCTCTCCTCTCCTCCCCTGCCCCCAAACCGTCACCCCCATCTTATTTTTTCAAAGAAACTCCCCCCCTTCTCGTAACAATTCTCTCTCACCCTCATCCCCCTCCCTCGCGTGATTAAGCCCCATTCCTCACTCCCACCGAAAGCTTTTCTACCGCCGCTACCCTCCCTACCTCTTTCCCGTACTCCCTCGGCCTTCCTCTGCGCTTGTTCCTCCTCCTCTTTCTCCCATTTCTCCAAACACTCCTTCCCCCTCCTCCACCCCAAACTGAAATCGTTCATCCACCCACGAAGAAAACCCACGTGTTCTCCCTGTTCAAGTGTTTACCTTCTTCACTTGGTTTATTTCTTCCCCCTTTTCGAGGCGACGCCACCTTTTCGCTGCCCCCCTTTTTGCCATCTTATCCGGCTCTACCCTTACACACCCTTTCACCTCTTTTCACCTTCCGTACCCCTTCTCTCGACCGTGTTTCCATCCCTCTCTCCCCACCGACGTGATCCAGATCCATTGCATTCCGCCCCGGCGCCTCCCTCCCCAATCCCCATTTCACGCTCTCCCTTTCTCCCTTCCAACCTATCATACACTCCAAACCGCACCGTTCTTCGTCTCCCTGTCTCCTCTTCCTCCCACCCGACCCCTCCCAGCCCATGATCCCCTTATCCATTTCCTCCCTTTCCAATCCCTCAGACCCTCTGTTTCGCCCTACATTACGCTCCTCATAATCGCCATCTGACGCTCGGTATATTGTCCGTTTGCCTCGATCACTCTCGCTCTCAACTTTTCTATCCCATTCTGCGAACGTTTCATACCGTTAAACTGTCAATGTTTACGCCCATGCAAATAGGCGTCGAAAACGCCCTCAGGTCTTTCATGTTTGTATGTGTTAATGTGTCCGTTCCGCCCGAAGAATTATTCGATCACTGAACTATAATTACCGTTTATATAATTTTCATCTCCTCCACAATATTCCCGAAGAAATATTAGAACAACATTTATTACTCGAAGTTAACAGTTTTACAAATCTCTGAACAACGAAATCGACTGTTTCGGTTGGAAATAATGTTATTTCACCGCCTCGTAATGGAAGATGATAACGCGTTTTCCATCTAATTTAAGTATCGAAAACGACGCTAATTCTGTGTTACAATTGCCCGAATTATAATTGATGTTGTGACGCTCATTCGATGTGACCACGCCATGAGTGGTTTTCAGCCTCCTGGTTTTCGCTGATGCGGACATAGGAATTGTTTCATGAGGGAGAATCGCTTACGCTATATTATGCATTTAAACCACTCCCCGAAAATTCGCCTCGTTGGCTATCCATTTGCCATTATCCTCACCGTGAAAGTTAAAAAAATATTTATCTTCGATATCCATCGCCCGTTATATCACCCAATGCTTCCTTCGCCGTTCTGTTCTCTGATCGATTGAGGAAATGACTAATTCCCAGGTCTACACGCCCTACGGTTTCCGCTCACTCTGTACCATGAGAGTGTATAATGCAAAATTCCGGTGCCAGGCTGGTGGTGTAAGCGCCAGGAAAGAACAAATCTCCTTTGGTTGAGTTTAAACCCCTTCGCTGTACCTGCCCATTGTTCGTCGTGTCGAAGTTGCGAATCATGCGAAGATTGAGTCGCTCTTCCTCTTCTGCGGTTACGGAAAAGTCGATGGGGCTCTATTGATTTCCGATCAATTCGATTGTGTGAATTGGAGATTCGACTCGATGCATCGACGCAGGGCATTAACGCTCCTCCCTTGGCACACCGGCGACGACCGAAGCTACACCCACTCTTGGCGGCACTTTTCGCCAGTGTAAAACCGTTATTGCTACAGCTTTTTAGTTTTTATAACTCGAGGCTATGAGCCCCTTTTTCTCTACTTTACAGGTTTTCTGTGAACTTGCCAATGCAAGTGGAAATTGTTTATTCGAGTGCACAAGGGGCTTTGAGATAGATAATTTTAAGTGGGCGCAAGATATAGACATATCGGGGGAGGGGGTGAGGGGTTGTGAACACATGAAATACCGATATTTAATTTTTATACGTCGTTATGAGCGTGCTTTGGTTACTCTAATAAACTCATCCATGTGCTGCGCTAACGCCCTTCCCCATGCTACCGCTTGCCGTTTTAAATCTTATTTTTCACTGTTCTATTTCCAATAAGTCAGTGTCTCTTGAAACGCAATATATAGTCCGCCCCGGATCTTGGCACACGATTTAATCTAAACGACTTTTGGCATGGAGCTAGCATATTAATAAAAATCATGGGAGACGTATGAGAGAGGAAAAGTTTGGCTTTGGGTTTGAACGAGATCCCGTGTACACAATCTACATGTTATAAATAAGCGCTCTCTCACTCCCTCTATTCAAACATACTGTCACCCGTTTTTTATGCGTCCACTTATCCCTTGTGTTTGTTATACCTGCTCCAACCATACCCTCTCTATATCGCCTCTCTATAAGGCATCGGATCACTTGAAAAGAATTGCTCATTGTCTTCCCGCATTGATCTAACTCGTCGACCTTTCGCACACGCTAGTAAACTCACGTCCCCCGCGATTCACTCTATATTTTTCATAGCGGAAATCCTTTTCCCCATTTATTCATATGCGATATTCCCCAGTTTCCCGACCGCCACTCTATTGTAAAAAATAAAATTTCATTTGTTTAACTTCTTTTTATTCCTTCCTCACGTGTTTTCCCCTCCGTGATTGCCACTTTTCGTCCCAACCCAGTTAGTTTCTCGATGCATTATGTAAATCATCCGACGAACCCTCCGCGCTGCTCAATCATGCTTTCTCCTCCTTTCCATCCCCTGAGTTCTCTTATCCTCGTGTTTTCATTCCCCGGCCCTCCCCGCCCTTGTTTTACTCCTCCCCTTTCGGCCTATCGTTTTATCTTCCCGCGCCCACCCACCGCAGTCCTTGCCCTAGTCGTCCATCCTCCTCCGGCTGCACGGAGTGGAAGGCCCACTTTGATAAAGCGTGACTCACGGAGGAGGCGGGATTTGCTCCCGCAACGACTGTTTACCATGTACGGCGAATGCTGAAATTGACGCCCTCTCCGCGAGAGCATGGCATGGCGAAGAGGAGGAATAAAAGGGGACGAGGACTATCCCATGTCTGAATTACTCGAGAGAGAGAGAGAGAGAAGATCGACTGAGAGGAATAAATAGAAGGGTTTTTTAATCGTGTCACTATTTTGATGCCTTCCTTTTGTGCTCGCCATTTAAAAACCCTAAGAGACGTGGCGGATGGCCCTTTTCCTTTTAGTGTCCATATGCGTCTTTGCGCGCGAGTGAGCGATCGCGTTCGTATGTTTCCAGCGTAGTTTGTTTTGCGAATCCACTTCACTCCATGTCACTTTCATTCCTCTTCTCTATTGTTTTCTACCCTCTTTTTGTCTCCTGCATTATATGGGGAGAATCACTTGTTTTTGCGACTCGGTTCCATCTTTTTTTCATTATTGTGCATGGCGAAATATCACCCGCGCTTTCCAAATTGGGAAATGTGTACATTAATCAACATTGTCGTGTGGAACGGGACAATGGCATGAGAACTAGAGTATTTTTAGCAGGATACATTTGAATAAATGTCAGTCTTATTCATTAATTTTGGTTTCGTTGCACCCGGAACGGACCATTTCAATCGAAAGAGAATTTAGAGTAATTACCTGAAACTTTTAATGAATATAATGGAACTAATGGAATGGAAAATATTTCAGTTGCTCTACATAGTAACAGGTGTGGTACTATTAATTGTGTTTCAAAACACCCCTTCAGAAGTTTTATGGTTATAGAGTGTTGCCTCCTGTCTTTCCAAATTCCCTGGAATTCCCTGCGTGCCAGCCTTCGTCGTGACTCTACCCCGTTTCTCCTAGCTCTCTTCCCGAAGGTGACCGTTTTCCTCTCAACCTCCTCGTACACGCTCACTTCTTTCTCAACTTCGCTTGTAATTATCACTCTCATCTCCTTCCCTTGCAAACCTCTCCAAGCATGTCACCCCACCAACTTTTATAAAAACGTTGACCACTTACTGAGAAATATTTCATGGTCGGAAATTAATTGCTGTTTACGGTCTTGGCCATCTTTGGAAGCAACTTTTGACGCAGATCGATTTCTTATTTTTATAAGTTGAATATGCTCGCTAGTGTTTTTTTCACACGAAGGGGAAATATTAATCCGCTTTATAGTTTTAAATTTAATCCGCTAGATGGACAGAAAGTTTATGGAATGCATGGTGAAGGCTCATCTCGGTAGAGTGAATTCTATGCTTGATATCAGTATTGTTCTCGAAAGTTATCATAAAATTATTTTGATTTTTATATTTAAAAAAATATATTTACTATATATCTCAACCAATATGACAGAAGTTAGGTATTTTATTTTATCATATGGGATAACTTTAGATGACAACTAATCCTTTATCACATTATTTGGAGAGATTTAAATGATATAATTTTCTGCATTTGTTAAGTTAATTGAATCACTTAATTTTATGATTTCACTAAATGATGGAATATATAAGTGCTTCCGATTGTTGGCTGACCTCTTCATACAGCATTCGCAAAAAAATAACGGCAACGTAAAATTTTGGTGAGGGTAATAATTAGTATAGATATTCAGCAGAGAATTTTCGTTATTTACATCAGAAAAATTTTCACGTCGCGTGATCATGGGATATTTTAGCGTTTTTTTCCAATGGCTCCCTCTTTTTATGGCGAATTGTCTGATATTTTAGTAATTTAATGCTATGCTTTATAGCTTTATGCATTTTGGTTCCATGTTTTTCGTCATTATTAACTGTACCATAATTAGGGAATAAGGCGACTGAATATTGGTTTTAGTCAAAACGAATTGTCCTTTACCGTGTAAAGAGGGTTTTCGTTATTTTTAGTTAAACATACAAAACTTCATCCTTCGAAGACCCCCAAAAATAAGGAAGCAATCTTCCCGGAAAATTTTTAAACCATCAAATACTTTCTCGGAGTAAAGGATTGCCCCAGGAAGCATCAGAATAGTACCTCATTTATCCATGCTATGGCTTCACCTCCAAAATCAGTGCCCTTCTAAACCGTAAACCGACCCCGTTATCGCTCACACAACCTCGCCGGTCCGTATCACCTCGCTCCGCGGATCCCCCCCGAGAAAAGGCGCGCACTTGCACGCGGGAGTCCACCCAGACACACACACATGCTCATGCAGCCCGATGCCCTAAATAAGACCCACCCCCAGGCCCTTCTTTCCCCGAGCTCACCTCTCTCCTTTCGTGGCCCGGCCCCGCCCGTCCACCCACGCCGCCCACCAATCCCTCGGCGCGACGGGCGTGTGTTATGATTTAGTAACCCATATACACACGGCGCCTCTGTCCCTCCTCCTCCCCACACCTCCGCCCCGCATCGACCACTCTCCTTCCCTCCCGTACCCTCACTCATGCTCTCTCACTTCTCCCTTTGCACCTCTACTAATGTGAATATATGCGCGCGCGGGCGGGCGTATATCTCCACGCTCTCATGACGTATTTATGCTCCTTTCACAGTTTCCTTAAGCCTTTTCTCTATGAATTAGGGCCTCTGTTGTTACTTTGCACATCTTGTTACCCTTTTTTTTCTGAGAAGGCTAATGTTTGGGGGAATTGTTTCTTACGATGCATTTATGGTGTATGAATATTCTCTGTGTGGAAGTGCCGAATGCTTTTTACAAGAAAAAAAATGACCACTCCCCGAAGTTCTGAAGTGTAAAACGTTACCTTCAATAGCAGCAAAGTGCCTCCCCCCTCTCCCATATCGCATTCCGCATTATTTATCCTCTGTCGTAACATCTTGCGCTTTCCTTGCATTTTGGCAATGCCTTTCTCTACCAATCTAACCCATTATTCGTTTATCCTTAGCCCAGGAAGGTTCGTACTTGACAATCGTTCTCCCTTAATCTGCACCCTACAGCCGCGCAGGCATGGAATCCTCGTTTAAAGCATGCTTTTCACCACCACCACCACCACCGGCACCGATGATACTGCCGTCCCTTCAGTTACGGTCATATTAGATGACGTCACTTGAGTTTTCTAGGGCACATAAATATTCATGTCTGGGTCTCCCTGAGCTCCAGGCTACGAATCTCTATTTGACGGTCAGTTGTCGATCAAAAGCCACTCCCACGTCCTTTCTTTTTTATGCTTAACGATGTCCGTAAAATAGTCACAATATGCCTACCTAATGGCATATTTTCCGCTGCGATATACCTTAAGCGCGCACCTAAATTCCTTAATTCAGTCAAATGTGGCCAAGGTAAAAAAAATAGCCGTTGCACTTAATATGCAATTCAAATTTCCAGTAATTTTAATGTTGACCCTTTTGCAAAGGGGAGAGAATTTCCATGAGAACGCCACAACTGCTTTCTCGTGAAAATATCACCGTATGCATTTTGTAAACTTTTTGTGTATATGTTGCACATGTCGCACCGAACAAAGCGGACATTGTTAGAAGCGATATTCCAAGTCTTTATTCTTTATGAAACGTTTCATCAAATGCTAAAAGTGGTATCTGATGCATCTCACACTATTTTACTTCTCGATTAAAAAAATTCTCCCGCGTTATCAAGGAATGTCCTAGGAGGGACGTTTGTTTTTAATTCACCGCCGCATCGTTTCTGCGGCGGCCAGACAAATATTAAATTAATCACGTCTAGCGTTTGTTTTTCGAGTGTATAAGCACGTTCAGAGTTTGTGAGTTCTCTCTTTCTCTCTCTGCGAAAAGAAACGTATTTATTTTGTCTCCCTCCACATTTATTGTAACCTCCATATGTCGCGATAGCCTTAGCTAGCGGGAGAGCACAATCCGTTGAGCAGTTGCGACGTCGAGATTTTTTTCCGTTCGAGGGAATATGCGTCCGCCATTGGCCAATTTTCATAATCCCTCCATAATGCGATGCTGAGCTTAATATCTAGCGACCAATAGACGCGAATGCCTTCTGCGGCGATAAAAAAAATGTTTATCAACTATTCACGCGTCGCTGCGCATCATTTCCGCCAAATGTGTCCACGAGGAGATCCGATTTTTTCGATCGATCCTCTAATCTCGCTCCAAATCGTTCGCAATCGCCCATCGTATAGCCTAACCAGTCGATAGTCCGTTGCAAGCAAATATATATGCCACTCGTAGTTTGCGCCTCGGCGGAATGGCAACTTGGAGGCAATAAAGAAAGAGAAATTATTTTCCGCGTTTTGGGATCACCGTTCATAATCATGAACTTGCCATTTTGGTAACGGTGGAAGTGAACTATAGAAAGAGGGTCAATAGCCAAGGTTCCATTTAGGCATTATTACACTACTTTCCCCATCACTCACTCACCCTGTTATCCAATAAAAAAGACAGTTCACTCGAGAATGTTGCTGGACTATTATTTCAATAACGGAATGTAAATCTACATATATAGGGATATATACATATACATACTTTTGTGAAAGTCTCACGCAGGTGAATAATGATGTATATGAAGTTAGCATTAGTGGACAAAGACAAAAACACAGAAACACCCTAAAAAAGAAAAAAAACTCACTAGGTTTCGAATTTTCGGTGGTCCGCGCCACTTTTCTCAAGGAAGAGGACAGAACTCAAAGAGTTCCGTCCTTCACTTATCTATATGTATATACCTGTATATACAAACACACACACAAACATTTATAGCTCCAATATTTTGCTCCTGTGTTAAACTGTTAACCTTATTACAACGTAGGGAAGTAATTGTTCACAAGTAAGATTCACCCTGTCTCATCAAATTTTCTCCTTTGCCTCCTTTAGGCCTAAACATAAGCGAGTTTACATTCATACGCTGTGAATACTCCACCATAAAACCCTGGAATCGAGTACGGATCAGTAAATACTGGAAGCAATAATTTATCCTGTGGGGTCAGTGTTATAGTGGCGAAATGAATTTGTACTAACAAGGAATTAATTCCCCACAGGTCTAATACATTCAATTGATACAAAACAGACAAGGATAAGCTATTAAATGTGCAATGTGTTTGCCTATTGCGGTGTGTTTGATACTCGCAACAAACGCCCTTCCATAATTCATTGAGTGGATGAAAATGATATTCATATTGCGTTTATCTAGTACCGCTGGAACTAGAATGATCAAGGAATTGCTTTTGATGCACGCCGCATCATGGGTTTATGTGCTCACCTTTTGCAGCGTCAAGAGGTATGTTCGTCATGATACGTACTTTTGCTTCCGTGTGTAACCGTTATAACATCAGCGCAATGTCATTTCGCGGTGATTATCCCCGTGGTTAAAGGGCGGTGGTATAGTTCCGAATCGGCAATAAATATGCAACAAGATTTGCACCCCTAACCGTCATCTTCCAGCGCAGTTACAGGCCGCCATGGTAATTTCTCTATTCAGCCGTTGGCGCTGCAATTGCAGGAGCCATTCTTTCTTTTTTTATTTGATGAATCAGTCGATATTGGCATTAGTTCTCATTTTCCGAGGAGTTTAAATAAATATTAGCGTGCGTTATTAAAATGCAAATTAGAATGGACACGTTTCATTTAAAAGATTTATGATCCGGGAGGAGGGATTGACAGGCGGCAGCGCTAAGCGACTGTTAAAACAAGTACTGCTCCATTGGTTTTCTGTTTGTTGCTTTTTTATGAATTGAATCTGCCGTGCCTTTCGGCGTGTGCGAAAATCGATGTATTTTTACTCGCATAAAAATAAAAAGAGCTCGTCTGGGCCTTTTGTCTTTTTTTTTTGGTCTGGCATGGCTGGTTTGTAGTAAAAATGTACTATGAGATCGAAAAGTTTATTTTAAATGGAGTGCATTTCCACAAAATTCCTTTCATGCAGCTCCGATAATATTTTTATTGCAAGCTTAATGGCCTGTTTCAAAAAAACTATACACGGTAATCGTCTGTGTGGAAACGATGAGAAAGTAGTGTTTTTAGTAACTTCGCGAGTACACTCGTAAGTCTCAACATTTTTTTCTGTTTTGAGGAAAGACATTTAATTCAGTTTTAATGCACCGAAACGTTTATAAAAGTGTACTCGTAGCGATAGATCCTGTGGGTCTCGGTTTTTATGGTGTTTTTCGCTTTGGTGAGTCAAATTGTCCAGATAATATTTTCTCATGAGCCTACTTTCTTGCGTCCATCGTCCTATCCTTAAGTGTATTGTCTCTTTTCTGGCGTTACTTCGCAATGTTTCTCTTGTTGATTTCAATTAACATAACTGTCCCAATATATTTCCATTTATTGATGATCCATAATTCTGAGATTTTATTATATATAAAAAAATACTATCGCTATTCACTAAGCCAATAGTGTTGGCATTATATCCAGGGCATTTAGTACAAAGTGCATACTTTATTATATCATCTATAACGATGAAAGAGGGCCATCCTATAATACATATTTACCTGTTTTTAACACGCAAAGCTTCTTTTCATCCTTCGAAGTTGGATTCTTGGAATGGCTTCGTAGTAAGAGTCAATTATATTTCCGCTTGATAGCCCTCCAAATTTCCCAAGGAAATGATTCGAGAGGAAAACTTTTATAATGATTATCGTATATCAAGTCGTATCAAAAATTTCCGGCACAGTTAAAAGTTTGTCGGACCGGAACGAATTTAGAGGGAACGGGACTCGCCACTCATCCTGAGGCTTGCACGTGGCTTCTTCTCATTATGGCAAACGATTTCCTAAAAATTTTGTTCCCTCACCTCCTGTAGTCACCAGATTGTTAAGAGACGTTTCCACCGGTGAATATACACTCGATCTTTGTTACTATTCGCATTCGATTGGAATGGCGTTAGGCATTAAAAGGAGGTTCTCTAAGGGGGACGAAGGGCTTCCCGAGAACGGGGTGCCTATCACTGTCGCGGAGGAAGGGGAGTATTGGTCACACCTCATGTCCCATAAGAGAGAAACATGTCCGTTGGGTGGGTTTCCAAATGGTTGTCATCTACTAAACCCCCTGTTCCCCGTGCTTTTCTTTCGCCGACTCATAGGGATGCTCGCTCTCTTATTTCACGTCCAAAATACCGTCGAAATGTTTGCCTCCCCTCCTCAAGCAGGGAAGGGGTTGGGGAGGTGTGTGTTCGGGTGTCTCTCTCCCTCCTGTCCTCGGCCAACCCACGTGAAAATAGATCGATCCACGGAGACAAAGGCTCCTGGGACAAAAGTTGACTGCAGATGGAAATGAAGGGGATGGGGACGTGGCGCAGCGTCTTCACAGATTGGTAGCGGCAGCAACAGCAGATCCCAGAATTACGGTTTTGCGGCTAATGACGGAGGTGCTCGGATTACCTGCGGCAGACCCGGTGGGCAAGCGCAGGGAGCAGGAAATGCGCAATGAATGACAATAATAATAAAAATGTTCATGCGCGTGTCGGTTACCTGTCGCTGCCGCGGGATCAAATTCACGGTCCCTTGATGCACGCCCACGCAGTCATCGCCCCTTGTGCACAAAGACCGGAGGCGGTTATTGGCATGATAAAATTTGTGGTAAAATGCTTTGACTTGAAATATGCCAGCAATTGTCTCCCTTGTATAGTTATTCTATAATTTCATTTTACACTTTGCGTCAATTCATAATATTATTTAAAATTTATTTTATTTTTTTTCTTGTAAAGCAAATGCTCTAATGGTGAACTCAATGCACCACGGTTTGCATTTGTCATTCGTGTTATGATTTTTAACTTTTTTAAATGAACGTTTCGTTCTAAAGAGAAATATAGAGCGACAATTTTTATTGTCTTATTTTATGTCTACAAAGGATTTTTATGATCGATCGCTGTAAAAACCTATTGCATTCCGAGAGAGAAATAAGAATGCCTGGGAAACTAGTTGAAAATGCCAGTTGAAAGACAAGTGTTTTAATCGCTGTAATGTTATCTCCCCCAAGAAAGAGGGAACGTTTCCAGCCAGTCAAAACTATTGTGGCAACCATGAATCGAAAGGTCAGAGCTAAATGACACATGGAAAGTAAAGAGCGAATCGGGTCAGGCAGTTTATTCAAAAAAATAAGAGCACGGTTTGGGTGGGGCCGTTCCAATTCTTCCTTTTATCGAACCGGTTTCCGTGGGAAAATTCGGGACGTTCATAACACTCGCACGCCCACGCATAATAGTTGAAGCGAATGAGGAGCAAAGAGCTATCACCGCGATTATCAGTGCCGAGGGCTATCAAATCATGAGAGTGTGAATTTGATGCACAAAATATACACAGAGGGAATACATTTTGGGTGATTAGTTCACTGATTTCATACATAAGTCCATTTTTATCACGGTAAATTTGAATTTCAATCAAATAAATCAGTAGTTGTTATTCGTTTCATGATCAGAGAATGGTAATGAAATTTGTTTCTCCGCGGCTAGGAATAATTTCTGTTGAATGCAGAAGTAATAGTTCCAGGGATACGCTGAAAATGTGTAAGATGAGGCAACTTGGATTTATGAATATCAATATTAACGACGTTAATATATTTTTAGAATGGCTTAAAGTCTTAATCAATCACGCCAAGGAAGAAAAAAAGACTTAAAAGATTACACGTGGATGAATGGTGTAGAGGGAATACCGACTGCGACGTTGGTCTGCTTCGAATGGGCAATGGTTCCAAAAGATCCTCCCTCCTCTTATCCTTTTACGGAGGGATGGCCCTGTGAAAATGTTTATCACATGAAATAATAGAATTGAGAAGTAGCTCATAAAGCCGAACTTGCAGAACTCGAAAGGCTGCAATTTTTCTGTCGCCATATCATCATCGGTTTCGGTTACTGAGGCCCAGGAATCAGTTATTTTTTCCCCCTAGCCTCAAAGTTAATAAGTTTAGGTCGAGTTGCGTGAATATATTCGTAGCAGAGCTGGAGTACTTCAACGCTGCGGTGGGGAGATGCTCAGGAGATGGAGGAAATGAAAGGGGTGACGTAGTAATGGGGGTGAGAGGGTGGTAAAGTGGGGATGATGAGGGGCTCCAGAGGCGGAGAGAGGTGGAGGGTTCGAGGATTGGAAGGAGAGGAGGAAGAAACCTGTTACCTTGAGGAGGTGGTTTGGGGGAGGGAGAGCTTCCAAACGGGGGTCGGGTGGTTGATGATGTGTGTGTGTGTGTGTGTGTGTGGTGGGCGTTTGGCGGCGGAAGGCGGTCTGGGCACACACAAACGCACACACGAACACACATACACTATTCATATGTCAGAACTCCGCGCACACCGGGGCCACCACCTTGCGCCATCGTGAGAGCGCAATCCGAGGAGTTGAGTCGACCAACAGTAATATGTTTTTCTTATTCTGTCCACCTCTCCGCTTTTTAAGCGGGTTTTGTAAAAAAAAGAGTATCCCTCGTTCTCTTTCCCCCCCCCAGTCTTTCTACCGCGAAGGTGCGTTCTCATGTGTGAGTCCGCTGGGGGTGTCCTGAGGGAAGGAGAAAGGGAAAGGTTGAGCGGAGTGACGTCCGAACCCGCTCCTTCCCACCCACCATTCCCCCTCCTCCTACCACTCCCTTTCCCCCTCCCTCCCCCCCGTCTTTCCCTTTGCATCTCGCCCTTTTAACAACCTCAGAGCTCCGCCTTGTCATCCCACCCCGTGAGCTGCAAGAAGTCCAACGCCCTTTTGAGTCCTATCTCCTCCTCCTACCCCCCCCTCCTTCCTTCTCATTTTCACGAACACCTTTTATTCTGTTTCTTGCTCTCTTCTTCTGTATCCATCCCTCGTCTTTATTTGTCCTTTTTTTCTCCCTCTAGAGGAGAGTCGAAAAAGTGAAAAAAGAGGGAAGGCATAAATCGAAAAGCGCTTTTCCGAAGCTTATGTAGCATTTCCGTACGCCAATCCTGGTTTCATTACTCGTATTTTGGAAGAGTTCGAGGTGGGGCGAGGAGAAGGGGCGCGGTTTTGCTTTATGGTGGTTTGAGAGAGAAGAAAGAAGGACTATATTCTTTATTTCATCCTCGCCTCGCTTTTCATTTTTTTATTTGTCTCCCAGACCTTTTGTTTCCTTCCTTTCCTCTCTCTCTCTCTCTCTCTCTCTCTGCCCATGCCTCTCCTTGACCGCAACTCCGAGAGGAATGGAGAGAACAATTCTGAAAAGGAGGGGAGAGAGATTAGGGGGAAAAGTCGCGTTGGTTCTTTGGGATCTCTAAGATGGAGCTTTTACTACCTGGACGAGGAAGAAGGGTAATGCCGGATTAATTGGCGCCTTTTCCCTTCGAAACTCCATGCGTGAGCTCGGTCACTGGCGGATGAGCGGTGATGATGATATTCATTTGTGTTCGTAATGCCTTTGAAGATACATTCCATCCAGTGGAAGACTTAGCTGAAATTATACTGAGATCATTGTTTATTTCTAGTGTTTAGTATATATTTTTCATCCTTTGCCATGTACCTACAGAATCGACGATCGGCGAAAGTGGTTGTATGGGCCACGAAGTTTTTCATTTCTATCTCTCCTGAGTGCGTCATGGCAGTTTTTAAACCAGTTTTCCACAGTATTATTTCACTGATACTCCATAGATTAGAAAGATATTATTGTCATCCTTGTGTCACGCTCTTCCACTTGCAATTGAGAAATATATTTATGCTGCGTTGTCAGCTTGGACTTTTCTAAACCATTTATGAAATTCTTCTAGTTCACTGTTTCTCCAATGGTAAATCGCTGTATTAATCCTATGTACGAATTATGCGCAGGAATATAAGGTAGGTCCATGTCAATGCATAATAATCCATCTACGATCATGATATCAAAACACGTTGAATTCACAGTTGATATTTCGCCATTTTATCGAATTTTATGGTCACGGTGTGAAATATCTTCGCCCTAGGTATGCCTTTACAAACTGCTAATTAAATTTTGCTTCTTCCGTTTTCTACGAATAATTAGGCAGATGTCTATTAATTGTTGCATATTATTAGCTAAGGCTATATCAATTCGTCTTCTACTGCACCGTTATTTTACAATCTCTTTTCTGATTAACGAACCAAGTCATGAGATCTCTGAGAGTCAAAGGATTCGTTTTCTTCTTTTATGCCGCATTTCCGGAAAAGAGGGAAAAGTGGTTTCGAATCTACATCTGCGTACTTCTTGCTTTCACATGGTAGGGGGTGTTAGAACACCTACCATTCCGTCCCTGAATGAGTCGGGGTGGAAGTAAAAAATGCGATGGGAGATAGGAATTCATAAGAGGTAAGAGTGCATAGCAGTTCCTACAGGAATAAGAGGCTGCTTTGGAGTAGAAGATGTTATCTGTACCGGCCTAGGTAAATGAAACTCGAGTGAAAGAAACACTTATTTGTCAAGAGGAGCCTACTTAGTTAGCATAAAGAAGGGTCAAATGTAAAGTGAAAGATTTTATCAATGTGTGAAATTCATGCGGTGGTTGAAAAGTTACATGGAAATTATTATGATGGTTTCTCTTTCGATACTTCCTATAAATGTTTGAAAAATACATAAAATGTTGTCTCTGAAAAATATACTGAGAGAGGTGTTTAGTCTATAATTCAAGAATGGACATTGAATTATTTTAAAGTAAAGAAGAATTAGTAGGAGCTTCTTGAATAATGAATGAATATCTAATTTTTTTTGGTTCCCATGAAAAATGTGCTAATTGCCAATATCATACACTCATTAAACCTAATTTAATTATTCGAATTACTATAAAAATCATGACCATAATATCATGTTCGTTTGAAATCACTGGAAGGTTGATAGGCGTTGTGCGGCATTTTTCTGTTCCTTTTTTAATGTAATTTAAGGCATTTAAATTGTTTTGCGATGTTCTTACGGTTTTCCTTAATTCTAATAATTCATTTGTTAATAGATTTTCTTTGACAGCTTTCAGGTGTTTCAATTCATTTAATTATAAATGTAGATAAAAAAGTCTCCTAAAGATTAATTTTCACGATTGTTCGAAAAAGAGTCGTTCAACATTTTGGTTGAAGTAGTTAAGTTGTATATGTCACTATTTTTCGACTTGCAGAACGTTTTCGATGTAACATTCTTGCCGCCATCGATATAAGGTACAATTTTTCATTGTTTCTGTCCCGACACCTACTTCTGCTCTTGCATTCCAAACTTCCGATCAGGAATCGTCTTTTCGAAAATCTTACTTGGTTATGGATATAATGGAAATCTCCGGGGAAAGGGATTGCTTTTACAAGACCTCCTCGTTTTCCGGGCTTCATCCACGGGTGTTACTCTCCCATCCCTTGCCAAGACTCTTATCTTGCTCCGAGAGGATATGGGATCAGTGCGATGGAAAGTTGCCAAGTCTTGCTCCAGCATCAGTCATTCATCTCTAGCCTACACTTTTTCTCTAGGAGCGGCGACGAGGAAAGAGAGGAGGGCGGAAAGGGGAACCACTCCTCACCAAACTCTTTTATCGTCGCGAAGGGCGCTCTGGTTATTTTCCCTCTCTCTCTCCTAGAGGGCTTTCTAAGATCGCCGTCCGACACCCTCCCTTACTCCCACTATGGTCGCTTATTCCACCCTCCTCCCCGCGACTCCCTCTATTATCTTCATCCATCCCGACTCCATCCCTCCCAGATGCGTCTTCCTCCGATGCCGTAAGTTCTTCTTTGTCCAAGTTTGCGAGATTCCTTATCTCCCCCTCTCTCTTCCTCGGGGATGTGCTGACTCTTGTCTCTCTATCCCGCTTTCCTGCGCAGCTTCCGCGGCAGGTGCGTGGGAGAGCGTTTGTTTGTGTTTTTCAGAGCTTGCCTTACGTGGAAGGAAAGCTCTTTAAGTGTTCATTGCTCCAATCCCAACACCCCTCCGCGGATACTCCTTTGTCTCGGGAACCCATACCGACGCATTGAGCTTATATTTCTCGTGGGACGAAGGGAGCTGGATGAGGTTACTTTGGAAAGGGGTTTTGGAAGAGTAAAAGTTGTTTTTATCATGGCGTGGAAGTTTAAGTTTGTTTATTCAAGTTGCTTGTTATTCGTGTTCCTTGTATCGAAAAGCTTGTGTAAGTGGATTTTTAATTCAAATGAACCTAATTAACTGCAATTAATTGCATTAAATCCGATATCTTATGATAAAAAATCAGTGCGTTTATTATATAAATTGTTTGCCAAAATGTCATTAAAAGTAAAACTTGACGTAAATCCAGATTGTTGGCAATCAACGTATTGGTTTGTGTTGATCTTCACGTTTGTATAAAAGAGTAAAACGCCTCGAAATTCCTTTTTTTAACATATCATAACCCCTTTCTTTTATTAAATGTTTCACAGATTATTAAATGTTTTTTTTCAGTTTCATATTATCTCTAGGGTTTTCAGGATGTTTCTTTAATTGCATGCTTACAGCGGAAAACATTATATAAACGTCAACCATTTGATAGTCAATTAATATTTTACGAGCCATTTTTTATGCCACCCTAGTTGAACAATGCTTTTGCTCAAACAGTAACCAGAGTATGAAGCCAAAGCAAATGACCGAATAACGAGTAGGAGTAAACATCCAAACGGAGAAGCAGTGCTGTGTTGGAGATATAATTGAGAATTTGGCGGTGTAGGTCGACGGAACAAGGGAAAGATCAAAAGCTGTGCTGCTACAAGATATGAATATTGCCCCTCCTTACAGTTTTGGAAGTGTCCGTACCATTTTGAATTTGTCCCGTTGAATGTTGTAGTTCTCTACCAAAATCACCATTTAAAGACGTCGCAAATATTTTTGCCCATTACATCTCGCGTCATTAAGATAAGCGATTTCTTTCACCAAATACTGGTCTGAATCGCTCAGGCAAATTCGAACATTAGTGTAAAGCGTGAGATTTTGTTGATAATATAATAGTGTTCACCGTATGGAAACAATGAGTCGAAGGTTAATGTATTTTTATAACGATGGCATTTACAGCCAGTGTGTGGGATCCTTTGTTGCTTTCCTTTCATTTTTTTTCTATGTCATCTCAGCGTCTCATTTTAGCCAAGTTAAAAAAAATGTTTTTTTGTATGTTTTCCATCAGCTCACCCATGTAACATCTTTTATACTTTTGTACTGACTGACTGCAAAAGGATCAAAGCAATGCACTTTAAGGAGCTATGGTAGGATCTTTAAGCCCTAATGCGGTTTAAAGACTGTGAAATGCGTTTACTTTGCCCATCGCCTCTCGCCGTTCCGAAACCAATTTTTAAAACATGAATCCACCATTCGTCGAAAATTGCTGACGGTTAAGTAGAACCAGTCTGAATATTTGAGGGAGAAGGGAAGGGGGGCACTCCGTTCATAATGTTTGCACACCGTCCTTAAATAGCGCAGCTCACGTAAGTGGGGGTGCGCGTGCGCGCAACATTGGGATATGGACACACCTGTAACCTATAAGTGCACCCGCCGCTCTCCGTTTTCGCGTGTCCTCATTTTTTTTGTCTTGAGAGGCGAATGTGAGTCATGCAGTGAGATTTTTCGAAAGAGTATGTTGACGAAGGAGTAAGAAAATAAAGCAAATGATTGGGAGAATGTGCGACCAAGCGTTAATATGGACGACGTCTTAGAGTTCCTGGTACAAGAAGGATTCGATCGTAGAGCGAGATCCGGTACGTAGTTCTGCTTAGTTCACTTCAATAGATCCGCGATTACGCCATTTTCCACAGCCTCCTTCAACCTCTCGAGGCATGGAAGGATGAAGGAGTCCTTGTTGGTCTCTCCATTCTAAAGGCGGTTTAGACGTAAGTAGACGTAAATGACAAAAAACATCATTCACTTACCGAATTTTACCAGTGGAACCAAGGCAGCGGGGGAATTTTCTTGCAACACACTTCTTCATTGCGTTCTTTCTATGGAAATGCCTTATGATGAGCAATAAATTTGTTTTCATACTGTAAAAAATGGATTTTGAAACGAGGTGATCCTAGAGTGAAAATTGCCAGCATGGACATCGTGGTGTACTCATCATTCCTTGGGACCTAATGTTGGAACCATGTGGTTTGAAATAGAACAGATTCTAATTTCAATCACCTATTTTTCGGCATGACGTTTAATTCGAAAATTTTCTCTATTACGCGTCGAATTCCCTTGAGGTGCATTGTCTCATATGAAGGGCCGTGAAAAAATACGACTCGTGTTAAATGACTTGGAAGTGGTTTTTTAGTGGCTGGTTAGCATAGATATAGCGACTGAGAGTGGCAGACATTTGTGGAGGAGGCCAAAAGGCCCTACTGGGAATGATGATCGGTTGCGGAATATTAAGGATCGATACATCAAGCCTGTCCACAAGATGGGACTGTAGTTATGCCTGAAAGATATGTTGTGCTCATTCGTTATCACACCTCTCCACTCCGTCCAATCCCATTCTCTTCCTCCCTCCCCCAAACTGTCCTCTTTTCCCAATCTTTTTACTGTTTCTCCCCTTAATTTTTCTCATGCTCCACTTACTCCTTTCTTCAGTCTTTCCGCTCCAAATTTCAAGAAACGGGACTGTTTCCATACTACTTGTCATCTTTTTTTTATTAAGTGTGCCGTATTCTCGTTATATTGTATATTCATCGCCTCGGATTCATCTCTCGAGGTGTTTTTAATGAATTTTGTGTTGCTCATCTCTTTCCTTAAAACGTCCTGAAGAATCCATTATTTTTTCCCTTCCCACCTGTCTCTCTCACTATACTCTCAATTTCATTGTAATCTGTTTGCCAAAATCCCATGGCCGAAGCCTTCTTTCGCAATTTGGCGCGAAGGACTGCCGCTGGTCCAATTCCGAGGCGTTCGTAATGGCCATTAGCGGAATCCTTATGATTGCTGACGCAATTTAACACCTAAATCGTATTCCATTACAGGGCCTCGAGCCCGAGAGAAACATTGTGTCCACGCGGCTAAAAACGTTTTATCCCGCTTCCTCAAGTTTCTCCACCCGAGTAGATGCCGTATGGCTAAGTCGCACGTCTTCTTTTTTGAGTGTTAATCCCCTTTCATGTCTTCGGTTCAATAAGTTTTAAGATGTGATCCGAAGTATGCAAGCAATAAACCTGTTTCACACAGCCCGGATCTACTTATCATCGTATTTCTAGACCGTATTTTTCGAGTCACTTCTTTTGAATTAAAAAAATAGCCTTCCTGGCTAGACACAGCGCACTCTCAAGGGTCAGTTCGGACAAGCGGGGCCACAGGTTACCGACCCCCGTCTTGCTGCACACAGGCTCCTAATTCTTCTCCTTCCCTCTTCAAAACCCACTTCCTCTAAATTCATCAACCCTGCCTCACCCACGGTACCCATTCTATCTTAGTTTTCACCCTCCGACCCCACCCTCTCCCCCTTAGCTTCCTTCCCGTCCCCTTTGGCCTTGTCTTTTCTCCTCCCTCATCGTCTGCTCCCGTCCGCCGCACCACCCCTGTTACCCTGCTTCCTCCCGGCACCCCAATCTGCCTACCTTTCCTCCCCCTGGCATATAATCCCCTTCCTGTCCCTCCTCGAAATCACCCACATCTCCAACCCCTCTCTTCACCCTCCTTTCCCAACTCCCCAAAGCAATTCACGCCCATCTTGTCTCCGGCTCCCCTTGTCCACCCCCCCCCCCCCGCCGTGCCTCCCCAATCCGCCGCGCACCGTAACCTTCTCGCCTCCCTCGGGAATCGCTCTCATATATACCTTTATACTGCAATTTCACCCACCCACGCCCTCCCTACTCTCCCCCGCCAAAAATCTTCGTATGGCCCTCTCTCGGTCTCCCAGTCCTCCCCTTATATGGACAGGTTCTTTTGAAGCCGTACATCTAAGAATGCTGCCCCTCCCTTCTGCTCTTTCCCGTACCTTCATTAATTCTTTACTCAATTCTCTCATGTTTTTTTCTCTAGCAGCGTGCAAGATTAATCCAGAGTCCCTTCCCTCCCCCTCATCACTCCGCCCTCTCGTCCACACGATCTCCCTCATCCCCCTCTCCTGCCCTCCACCCTAACATACAGCTTTTGAAGGTGTCTGTCGGTGACGAGTGTCGGTCCCCGTGCTCTTTCAGTTGGGTAATATTTATTTCATTCTGTTTTGCGTGTCGTCGATTTGATAGTCTTTCCGCTCCGAACGGCAACGCTTTGACATAGGATAGGGGAGGGGACGGCAGCATTTAAGGTCTCTTTGGGCGCACTCCGGTAGCTCGCTCCCATTCTCCATTTCACAGTTATCTTTCCGTATTCTTTTTTTATCAGTTTCAGCGTTCGCCAGAGAAGGGGCAGTCACATTACACGTGAGGAAAAAATTCGGTTAAAATTAAGACCAACCTACCCTTGGACACTGTTACAAAAGATACTGTTACATAAAATGCCCTGCTTACGGTTCATTATGGCTTTGGCGTGAAAACTTGTGAAATATAATTATAATCATTTAACTGCACTTCTGTTCTTTTATCATTTTGATCCATTCTTTCACGCTAAATTTCTCATAATGTATAATTATCATAACAGATGAAGTGTTGAAGAAAAACCGTTCCAACGCATTAATATTAAACGATATCACATATCTAGTTGAATAACATTATTGAAGCATATTTTTTACTGAGTAACCTGAAATATTTTATGCGTTAAGATTTATTCATTGTTCCAAAAGTGTAGTTATGATGCAGCCGTATACTTTCTGGAATTATTGTAATTGTAACGAATAGATTCATGTCATTATTTTTTACAAGTAAATGCAACCTGTAATTGTAAAGGAAATTGAAATTTTAAGATTGTTTTATAATTGGGCAGCAAACCATTGTTAATAAGTGCATATGACCGGTAGAAATATTCTTAATATTCCTTTATAAGTAGAATTTGAGTAGAAAGAATATAATGGTAAGTAAACATTACTATGTGTTTGTTTTCATGCAAATCTAGCTGCTATATTTTATTACAATAATTCCACTTATTCTTGGTCAAAGGTAACGGAAGAGGATTACGGCAATTAAAATATTACGTTTGAAAACCAAATGTAAATGCGACATCGAATTTTACATGATATTTTAAAAATATTTTGGAAATATTATTCACATTCCAAATATATGATTGAATAAATAATAATTAATATTTACGAAAATATTATTATTATTATTATTATTGGTAATCTACCGGTTTCGGTAGGTTTTTGATGGACACAAACTACCGAACGGTTCTGCGACCATTCCCTTGTCAATATAAAAAATATATTTTTATAATTTTCCATTAGGTATTGGATCATGGACCTTTTTAAAATTTAGAATAGATGCATTTGGTGAGTAACATGTTTCCCTAAGCATGTACTCATGGTGGGCAGACATTCTGAAATGAGGAGTGAGAGTAAATCGGTCATGAACGTGTATGAGAGGGGTTCTATGTAGTAACAATTTTGAGCATCGGTTTATTTGTTTCACTTGCCACCTTCCTATTTAATTTTACGATCATTTGAAATGTAGGTTTCTATATCTTATCCATGTAATCGTTTTATAAAAGTATTATTTCTATAAATAAATCCCGCTATTGAATTAAAGTTAGAGGGATTTGATTCTCTTTACATTCGACAATAATCATAGTACGACCAGTAATTTACGTCTGCCAGATTTATGAAAGCTAAGGAGAAATAAGGATAAGATTTATTTTCGAGATTTCGAGTCACAAAATGTTTAATTTAAATAAAGTGTGTTATTGTGTATCTTTGACATTTTGATCATAATCTCATCGGTAAACATCACTTCGTGCGTTAAAGGTCATGAGGGCCCCAAGGCCCAAATTTCAGCATGACGAATGCCAAGCATTACGCGGGCATTGTAATAAAGTTCTCTTAGCAGTGTAATATGAGATTCCATGGAGAATTGTTATGACAAAGGCTGTGTTTACAAATTTTTTTGTACTCACTGCCTGAACAATATACTTTTCTTGTTGAAAATCTGATCAGTTTGGTGTTTTTTTATAGTTTCAATGTTCTTTTTTAGCTTAATTTGTATTTGCTGGACATTGGGATGAATTTCTCTGGTTATCTCAGCTAGGTCAGCCGTTAGGAGAAAAAGCATGAGATAATACGGGGGAATATGGTCTTCAAGGCGTGTCACAAACATCTATGCACCTACTCGTATAAATGAATGCAATCCACCCTGCGGGCACACTCGAGAAAGTTCAGCCCTTTCATCTTTCATCCTCGTCTCCAAACTCCCACCGCCGCAAGAGCCCCGGTCCGCCCTTCCACCTCCCATCCTTTCCCTTCCTCCCCCCTTTCAACTCTCGGCTAGTTCTCACAGCGGCAAGCATCAGTAAACCCTCATCTCAACATCACGGGCACCACTTGATGCTCTCTTGATTGCTATAAATAAACCAGGAGGTAGCTGATGGCCCTCGAGGGCCTCCTGGAAGTGACCCGCTGATAGGGCTTCCGCGGAATTAAAGCCAGAAATTACAACTTTGGATGCTAAACTTTGTACCGACACACTCGTTTATTGTTTTCTTTTCGGCTGGGGATTACATGTAACAGGAGTGTTGGTGGGGATGTTCAAAAAGCATTACGCACGTGTTTTGAATGAGGGGAAGAGGTTTTTGTTTTTTTAACGTCCGCACGTTTCCATCCACACTCGGTGTGATCTGGGTTTAGTCCTTTATGAAATTCATAGTTTGTAGCTGCATCCTTTTTCCCCAATGGTCCCTATTGTGTCATATGTTAGAGTATGCGAATATTTTAATTGTGCTTTTGAATTTTTGAGGTTAGCTCTCAAACTCTTGACCCTGTACAGGCCGACTGATTACTGCTTGCATGACTCGAGCTTACCCATCGCACTGTCGCCATCGCAACAATTGAATACCTTACACGTGACGCAATTATTTGATCATGTTTATTTGACCACTCCATGTTAATTTTATTTTTGCCAGCCATTTGAAATGGAGGAATTACAGTAAAATTTTAAATCGTGCATGTCCTGTCTAATTTCATGAATTTCAGATCTCTTCCCATAATACGGCATTGTTTTTAGTCGGATAGGTTAACTTCTTGTAAGCCAAAAGTATTGGACTCGAGTTTCGCCTCGGGTTTTCTTTTTGTTAAAAACCTTTGTGGTTCGATTGATGATGATAAACCGAACGGCAAGCCAAAAGTGGCTGACATTTATTCATGTGACCTAAAAGCAAATATCTAAATCTTTAAATGCCATTCGTATCAGGGGATGGTGACTATCCACTGCCTCCTCATTTTGAGACGCGGCTGAGAAGCCACGTTGCCCACCAATATCGCCAAGCCGGAAAAGAGACTTAGGCCCGGGATATGGGGTGTGTGAGTGCTTCAGGAGGGGAGTTGGATGTGCAAATGGCAAGTTGCTCCGTTGCCCCTCGGATCTCTGTAAACAGTGAGGCGGTGTGCAAATGCAAATTTAGTGATAAAGGAGGCGTCCGCGTGCAGAGTAGTCCTCCATTGGTGGGCCCTTTCCTTGAGTCGTATTGTGGAGAGAAAAATCAAGAAGCTCGGAACAGCGACGCAACTGGGTAGACAGACCGTCCGTCCCCGTCCTTTGTAGTATCTTTGGGTCAGAGGATGACATCGAAAACTTAAAGTTATAAGGAAAGCGAAGAGACTCAATATGTACGACCACCTTTGTAGCACAAATCCCACTATTATTACCGAAATACTAATCATTTAAAAGGAAAAAGCCTGAATTAGTCCAAATCTAAGAAATATTCAATCTCCTACAGTAATAGAGAATTAATGCGTTGTATAAATCCGCTACTTTTGAGCGTGGTCACGCGAATGCGTGAATCATTTTTGTCAAACTGGAAGGCGATTTTGCCACACGGCACGCCCTTTATCTGGGTAGCTGGTGCATCCATTCTCTCCGAATGGCCTTCTGTCTAAGAGCGTACAATATGGGAGAGAGGGAATCTTATTGTTAGGAAGTCCTTATGTCTCGTGATTGTTGGGTTCTTTGAGATAAAAGAGAAACATGAAGATAGAGCGGACCAATGTGTCGTCTGCTAGATTTAAAGCATTTATTGCCCAATACCTAATAATTTTAGGTACATAAATCTTGCCAGGAAATTAATGAAATAATGAGAACATTTTGCGGAAAACTGAAATATAATAAAAAATAACTGCACTTAAAAAGTTTACCTAGGTCGTGAAAATACTAGTACGATGAAGCGCAAAGTGTCACATGATTTCCACTAAGTTTGAAAAGGAAGTCGCCGGAAATTCAGTAGATTGAGTGCTATATTATGTTTACTCGTATTGCAGTAGTAATAATCTTGTAATTTTTCTAGCGGCTTCGAGAAAATTATCCGAGCTCTTCACTTCAGACCTGTTATAGAATAATTCGACGAATAAAAGAAATTTAAATGCCAAGTAAGGAGATTCAAGGATTTGTTCATGCAGTTCGCGATCACAACTCAAGAGGAAAAACTTCTGTTGACATATGTCCCCTCTTCTGATTCCATGTCACTACTGGTGTTTCAGAGCCCTAAGCCACGCACTCTTTCGGCAGTTTGTAGGTTGTTGTGTAATGTCTAAAGAATAATAGATTATTTAGACAGCAGAATAGATTAAATTAGAATTGCAAAATAGTCGACTTTTTATCGCTAAGTCATAAATATTGAAAATACTGATCATTCACCCAGGTATGTTTTGAACGATGGGAAGGGAGTACAAACTTTTTTTTTACTGGGAATTGATTTAGTTTGAAAAATTGGTTTTCTGTGAAGCGGTCCCTGGCGTTTTTATTCTGGCAACGTAAATTCATAATCCAAGCTGCATTTTCTTTCTCGAATTCGACGTAATACGGCAAGCTTCCCTTTAGGTCTGTTTGATTACTAATCCATCTTTGGATCCTTGGATTCGCCCGCAGTTGGTACTTACAATCGCGTCCTTCAGACGACCGTAGTGTCTATCGGGCGTCCTCCCAACGTCTCCATCCCTGCTCCTCGCGGCGGTGTGCCATCCCTTCCGCCTTCACCCTCTCTCCTCCCCCTAAGTCCTCCAATAAACCGCGCATAACTTCTCGGTCTCTTTCGGTGTTGAGGGGGAGGAGAGAGGACCAGAGAATATCGGCAGAAGGAGCGGTTCTCTCCCTGCCTCTCGCATTCTATTTCTCTTTCTCAGTGCTTCCCTATCTCCAGGCGGGGGAAAGATGGAGAGAGAAAGGAAAGAACGTGGAGAGAAGAAGCAAGGTTTGGAGCAGGGATGTTCAGCTTTGTAGCTTTAACGTTGCGGTGACTACGTTCCTGAGAGGACGTGAGGGGACCTATCCGCTTGATTGGGAGAACACCCTTTCCCTCTCGCCCCGTTTTGTGTATTAGTGTGCCCGCCGTAGTTGTCGGTGAGGACTAGCCTGTAAGGGACACCACAACGAGGCATCCTCTTCCCTGTTGTGTACTTGCTCGTTTAGTTGTGAAGGGGAAAAGTCGTTTGAGGGATCGAGGCAATCCTCGTCGACTTGTTCCTTAGGCCTTTCTTAAAGGGTTTCATGTGCTGTAGGGAAGTATCGTCAAAAAATATTGCCTAGGGTTAAAGGAGAAAATTTCTTCAGGCGAGGTAATGCGTATGAAAGAGGTAGGTTGTGGGTAATCATAGTTTTTTCCCTATTGATCACAATAGATGTTATTTTGGGTATTTAGTGTATCTTAAATATAAGTTTTGAGGTACTTACGATGTAAGTCTCTCAACCTTGGCGTTGTGTAATTTAATCATGGCTTAATGTTTGTCAAAACTTTTGTTCTACCTCACGTTCGACTTAGTATGTAAACTGGAAAAAGATATAAGCACAGAATATTGTTCAGAGGATAAAAGTATTCCCGTTAAGTTTGCTCAGCATTGGGATGTTAATGAAAAATACGCACTCGTATTTGAATTCCGTGGGAAGTATATCTTATGGACAATAATTAAAATCTCTTCCTTTGATGCGTGCTCGAAAATTTGTTTCTCTGAATCACTG